>CAUYQV010010810.1:0-11302 GCA_963574575.1 Galagoides demidoff | reverse complement strand
AAGTTTTGTCCCACACTCTGTTTCTAATAGACTCTAAGGCACCCTGGTACTTAAAATTACTTCCAGGAAGGAATATAAGAAAAAAAAAATCCTAAACCTTAAATTAACAATAAATGGCTACATTTGACTGAATTTAGCAGTCAAAACCTGACTGGGAGGCTGTCATCCAAATTAAGGCTGTTACATTTTCATACCTCTGACTTTGTGATTTAGTTATCAAAGAGTCGTGGCATCCAGAAAGATTAAGACATTCAAACTTTATGAAAATCCTTTACCTAAAGGCTAGAAACACAACCATTATGATTCAAAAGTAAGGAACACCCAGGAAATAGAGAAGGAAAAAAGAAAATGTTTATATTATACCGTGAACATATCTAGTAGCTTCTCTACCTCCTCAGGATCACTCATTTCTTGTTTTAAGGTAGAACTGGGAAGTATAAGCAGTGGGTAAAAAGTTAACATAGATGAGAATGGGTGGGGGTCTCAGGCATATCCAGCCTTCTTTTCACTTTTACAGTTTTCCAGCATCACACCCTCTGCCAATTCACTAAAACTCTTATGTTGTCATCCATAAAACCGAGATAATAGAATATACATTCTGAGGGCAATACAGAATTCTTAGTCCTGTGCTTGGAAAATACTAAGCATGTGAGCTCTGATTATCATTGTCAAGGTGTTCAGTTGAGTGCAAATTGAGAAATGTATCAACTAAACAAAGGGAACTTCTCTCAGTGGGAATATAAATGTAAATGTTCACTACAAAATCAGTTCTTCCCTCCCTATCTTAAAATAAACAATAGAGTGGATTCAGGATAAAATAGAAATTCGTGAGCTTTGGTATGCTTGTGCACTGAGCCCCTTCTTTCAAAAATGCTCATGGTAGACGTCTAGAAGGACAGATATTTATAAATAAAAAAACACTTGGTGAAGAAATGTAGTAGGCCCTAGGAGTAACCCAGTTTGCTATTTTTGCAAATCAAGTTTTACCAGGACACAGCCACAAGTGTTTGTTTATAGATAGTCTGTGGTTGTTCTCTCATATTCAGAGACAATTGCATCAGGACAGAAAGCTTGTGGGACATAAATCTGAAAATGTTTACTACCTGTGTCCTTACAAAAAAGTTTGCTGACTTCGGATCCAAGGGAAGAAATTAAGGGAAATTAAATACAAAACCTGTGAACTGGAGGGAACAACTCAGAAAATATCAAGTGAGGTGGCTTCAAATGATAAGCTACTATTGTCTGAGATAGGTCCACATAATAAAGAGTCAAAGAAATAATCAACTTAAACCAAATGTATGTTAGCAAAAGACTAAGGGCATAAATACAACATAAGGCTAAATGCTGAAACTAAGAATACATATGCAATATCTCCCCCAGATTCTTAAAATAAAAATGTTTCAGGTTAGGAAATACAGTAAAGAAAGCACACAGAGTTAAGAGACCCCTTCCTATATAAACTGAGCACAACAATAATTAGATTTTTTATGGCTGTTGATTTATCTGCTTATTACAGAAACATCTTGAGACAATAAAGAATACTTTCAAATAAATGTGATTCTGTGGGGGTTTTATTTTATTACTGCAATAAATGAATTGAAGAACCAAAATAAGGGAAGTAATCCAAAACCCCTGTTAAATATGAAGGTCAATTATTTAAGAATTTCAAATAAGATATATAAGACTGATGCTGGTACAGATCTTTAGCTCTGCATTGATATATCCGTGTTAAAAATCAGATTTCATTACCTTCTAGTTTCATAGTGTAATCTTCCAAAAATTTAGCTTACAAGGATGACAAATGTCCTTTTCTGAGATAGTTTTACTTATTATGTAATTGTTGTATCTTTTTGTAAAGTTCTTATGAAAAATATGACTTAAAAATTTAAAAATATGTCTAACCTGATTCAGACAGATTTGAGTTCGTAAATTATAGTGACTCAAATACTGAAAATTAATTTGCTAAAGAACTCATTTCTTTGTTTAAAAAGATAATTTTTTATAACCTCTCAAACTCCAGCCTTTCATAGGACTTAAGAAAAAAGTCAGTTTTTCTTGGTAATCAAAAACATTTTGTAAAAATGTACATATTTAGTAATATAAGATTTGTTAAAGAAGTAAAGATATTCTCATGTAGCCATTAACATATGGTGGATTAAAAGCACGAAAAGTGTTTACAATATTGAACGAAAACTTTACAATGGATTCCAAGTTTATAAGAAAAAACCTGTACTTACCTACAAACATGTACAGTGATTGCTTCTAACAAAGGAAAATTCGTAATAATTTATTTTCCTTGAGATACTTTCTGTACTTTATAAATTTTACTTATCCAATGTTTCTTCTACAAGTAGGTAACATAAGTAATAAGTTTTCTTAAACCTTTCATAAAGAGGAATGAAATAACCAAAAATATTGGTTATTATAATCTGAAAAAAAATATAGCCTCTTCTAAAGCTAAAAGTGTTGAGTTTTTGTTTTTATTTTTTATTAATAGGTAGTTGGGGGAAATAATATAGTATGTGTGGTACCTGGGATTTTATATTTTTTGTGGCTAGTTTTCATCTGCTTGACTCTAATCTCAAAGAATAATTTAAAACAAATCATCTCTTAAAACTTAAAATTATTGCAACTACTTAATATATGTTCAGATCATTTAAAAAAAAAAAAAGAAGCAAAACCCAGATATTTTTGCTCTTTAAGAAAGATTCGTAGCCTTTACTTATGACTATATTCTGATGAGTAACAACCACAAGTTTTTTTATTAATAGCACTAAACATTTTGTAAGACTGATTAATTTGATCTTCCAAATAATCTTGTGAAACAGCAGAATGGATATTACCATTCCTGAAATGGTGGCAATAAAGCTCAGAGTGCTGGTCACACAAGCCAATAAAAGTGGAGAAATGAGATGGAAACCCCAAACCCCATTCATTTTTTTTTTCCTAGACAGATTCTCTCTATGCTGCCCTCAGTAGAGTGTGGTAGCAATGCAACTCACAGCAACCTCAAAATTCTTGGGTTTACACGATTCTTTTGCTTCAGCCTCCCAAGTAGCTAGGACTATAGGTGCCCCCCTCCTCATTGCTTGGCTATCTTTTTGTTGTTGTTGTAGTTGTCATTTTTGTTTTTAGTAGGCCTGGGCCAGGTTCGAACCTGCCAACCACTGTGAATACAGCTGGCACCCTAACCACCAAGTGACAGGTGCTGAACCTCCATTCATTTTTAAAGATATCATACCATTTCTTAAAATCGTAAGTGTTTTTCCTTACGAGATGGTAAAAAAGAGAAAAGCACATCACCTGTATCTGTCTATTAATAAAGATGACTGAAGGTCAATGACAACTGTTACAGTGCAGAATGAAATTTGCAGTTAGACCTAGAAGATCCCAATTCTAGTTTTTTTCTATGACGTGTATTCCTGTGTTGCTCTTTTTCTTTTTATTCCCTATGTTTTGGTTTGTGGAATTCCTTTCTGTTTGCTAATGCTAAGTGTCTCCTAATTAAGTTTATAACCTACAGAGCAAATAGTAAGGAATATTTTGCTCTTGCAGATTGACTCTTGTCTTCTCTTTTGTGTCAGTGCCCTGGAAAGCTTGTTTGTAGGAACCATCAGTGGATCCACTGGTTGGCAACATTTCTGCTTGAGTTGGGTTAATCTGGAGCATTGGAGAATTAGCAGATTTGAAAGCAAGTGGCAAATGGGATTAGATCGTTTACCAGGGGTCCTCAAACTTTTTAAACAGGGGGCCAGTTCACTGTCCGTCAGACCATTGGAGGGCCAGACTGCAGGCCCCGGTATGAGTGGGCTGCTAAGCAGGACAGGCAGCAGCGGCAAAAACACCTGGCGGGCTGGATAAATGTCCTTAACTGTGGCCCGCGGGCCGTAGTTTGAGGATGCCTGGATACTTTTGGCTTCCTTCCCTTGCCCCTTCAAAAGAAGAAGTAGTTGCATTTCCCTGCTGTCGCTAGCCCCAGAGTATAGTGCTATCCAGGATTTCTTTAAAAAACCATTAAAGTAAAAGTTTTTTCACTGGCTAATTTGACTCCACAGGAAAAAAGCTTTTTTTTCCCAAAGGAGGATAAAACTAAAGAGTGTCTCGGATTGGTGGGGACTCACAGAAATTTAGAGAAAGGAGGTTTCTTGGAGATCATCCAGTGAAATTCAACACCCTTGTTCTGTAGCTGTGGAAATAGTGGACCACAGTGCGGTGAGGTCAAGATCGCTAACTTCATATCTGAACTTTCAACACCCAATGCATAGTCCTTTCTATCAGTGGGAATTTAAGCACTAAATTTGAGAAGCCTCAGAAGTTCTGTAAACAATGAAATGCTCTAGGAGAGATGTGTACCTATAATGTTCCACAATTCACAAATAACTGAATACTGATTTTCACAAATACCTATATGTGTGCATGTGTGCATATATGTTTGTAATATATATGTATTTGTAAATACAGATATATTTATAAATTTATTTGAAGGGGTTACTGCCTATGGTACCATAACATAATAAAAAAAATCAGATACAGAGTTTCTCCCATTCATTTGGATCACCAACTTTGATATGATACACTTCTTTAAAAAACTATTCAATTGGATAACTCGCATTTTGAATGTTGAAAATAAATTAAGCTAATATTTTGATATAAGACTTCAAAATTTGGATATAAATTAAGAAGTTAATATTTTGCTGTCACATTATTTTAAAATCATAAAATTGAGATACTCGAAAACTAATTATACTGTATTTCTTCACCATGACAAAGGACCCTATTCAAAGCACTTAACTATCATACTAATTATAGCTATTTTTAATGTATCCTTAATAAAAAGTTACATTTGCAAAATCCATGGACTTCAGCACAAATTATCAAAATTATGTATACCCCAGTGAAACAAAGCTGCAGAACAGTGGTGACTCCCAACAAGGAAGGTACCAAGAATGTAGAAAATAACTCATTTATATACTACAGCAAATAGTTTGTATTTTTGATTGTATACTGAGAAAAATATTTTTCCCTTGACTCAATATTCTGGTATATTTTGTTGTAGGGTCCACGGCAAATAGAGATAAAGGAATAGTGATTGATTTTGAATATGTGGGATTGATAGTGTTTCTAAAGAATGTTGAGTGGACAATTACTACATAGACCTCAGCAACAAGTCAGCCCTGGAGTTCAATACCTCCCTCTGCTCATTCCTAACTACAATTCCCAGGGTAAGTTTTACAATTTGATGGTTAGTTTGTCATTTGGAAAACAGTGAAAATAATTCTAACTCCTCATAGTGCTTGTGAAAACTAAGTAAGATAATATTTCAAACAGCATTTAATCCAGTTTCAGCACAGAGTCAGGACTTTGTAAATTGTATTCACTGATTTAATTACTATTTTTTCCCTTTTTTTTTTTGAGACAGAGTCTCACTATGTCCCCTTAGGTAGAGTGTTGTGGCATCACAGCTCACAGCAACCTCCAACTCTTGGCCTTAAGCGGTTCTCCTGCTTAAGCCTCCCATGTAGCTGGTACTACAGGTGCCCACTGCAACAGCCAGCTATTTTTTTTTGTTGTTACAGTTGTCCTTGTTGTTTAGCAGGCTCAGGCCTGCCTCAACCCCACCACCTGTAGTGTGGCCGGCACCCTACCCCCTACCCACTGAGCCACAGGCACCACCCTGATGTAATTACTATTACTCTGTTGACTGCAGTTATTCATCTGTGGCTGGAGAAGACATTAAAGATCTCATTGGCTACAGCAAAGCGTATCACCCAAAGCCTGTTTCTTCAGCAAGTTTAGCGTATCTCACTCTTCTTGCCTTCCAGAGAAATCCTGAGGAGTTTGCTCACAAAAGTATTAAGAAGCTCAAATGCACTAAATCTGCAAGCATACTTCAACTCAAATTTGTCAAGCATCAGGGAGCTGTGATGATAAACCATTTCAACACAACATGTGATAATTTCTACTTTCTTGGATTTGCTCAGAAAGCAACAGTAAGCCATTCTTCGCTAGAACCAGACATCACCAAGAAATGTACAAACATTATGAACAATGTCAACACTGGAATTCCACTGTGGCCAACCTGAGGATGAAGTCACAGGTATTAATGGAAGTCAGTGATTTCCAGTTACCCGTGCATATATACTTTCCTAGTCCTCACTTCTGGAAATTCTAATTCAGTCAATCTGGGTTATTCTATGTTTTAATCCTCTTCATGGGATTCTGCCACACAGGGAGAGTCAGAGATCCCCAGATAACAGATAACGAGCCAAAAAGCCTTAGTTCTACTCTCGCTAACTTCACAGAAAGCTATTTGCATCCTCTCTCTCCCCTTCCGGCTTCAATGCACGTGTTTCTAACATGAAGGGGCTGCCTCACAACATCCCTAAGGCCTCTTCTGTATCTGACATTTGGGGAGCTTGCAGCTCTTCCCTGGTGAACATGGATGGTTCCCAGCTGAACATAAATGGAAAAAGCTACAAAGAGGCAGTGATACCCTGACAAATGTAGAAAAGATCAATTCACATTTGGTCGATCAGGTAGAATTCTGGCAACTCAAGTGATTTTTGATAGCTCCTTGCAAGGCTCTCCTGCCACACAAAGCAAAACGTTATCCACAACCTTCTGTTTCCTCTGATCTCAGAGGTGTGCTGCCGCTGTAGCATGGCTGCCTACTAAAGGCTTCATCAAGTTAATGAGAACCTGAGACTTGGCAGGAAGCCCAACGCCACCTCCACTCTCCTGGTCACCGGCAAGACAGCACAAGACAGCTATGAAAAGGAGAGCCACTGGCTTCATCAGCTGTCCCCAGCCCCCATGCACAGTCACACCGAATAGCTGAGAAGCCTCCAGAGCAGAAGTGCAAGGGCGAAACCCACGCGCCCCTGGCTCTAGGCCTAGATCACAATGTTACGAGGCTTTCCCACTATTTGGTTTTGGTTTGTTTCTTCTCCATTAAAAATAAAGGGTGTGGCATGGAGGCCCAAGACCCATAACTGGATTGGAAATATAAATTCGTTGGTTTTTTTTTTTTTTTTTGCAATTTTTGGCCAGGGCTGGGTTAAACCTGCCACTTCCAGCATATGGAAGTGAGCCACAGGCGCCACCCTGAAATATAAATTGGTTAGCCTCCACAGTGTTTTTATATCATATAAGTCAACATTAAAAATGTGGATACTTTACATAAAAATCCAATTTTCCAGATTCTCCTCAGAAATGCTAAAGGGCGGGCAACACAGGACCAGTCACAGCCTTTTAGAACTGAATAATGCCCCACTTAGAGGAACATTCTCAGGGCTCTCCTGGACTTCGCCACTCCCTATTATATCCCTGACAACAAAGCCTAATATCTATGGCCATTTGTAACCTTATTCATTATATATGAATTTTTTAAATAGAGAAATACTGGGGAACCAAAGCAGGGATGAGGAGAGGGAAAAGCTGGTATCAGAGAGCAGCAGGTTTCAGGAAGGCAGATCGTTCTATGTTCTGAATGTTCTATCTTCCAGGCCTTTCTTAAATGCTTAAATGCAAACCTGACCCACTTCACTCATTGGCACTCCTTGCCATGTCCCTGTAAACAGTGTGTTTATAATCACTTTATGAAAAGAACGGAGATCTATCCAGAGCCCACCGTGAAACCAGGTAACAGGACAAGGAGCAGCAAGTCACAGGGTGGTGAGTGCTTTCCAGCTTTCCTAAAACAAACATCCCTTTGACACAGAAAGAGTGATTTGTTGGGTCTGGGGGAAGAAACCTTCAACTACCCTTATCTTTTGAGAGCAGCAAGCTTAAGTGTTCAAGCACAAAGTTTTAGAGTAGCCAGCCTGAGTTATCAAAAATGATCCCATAATAACTACGATCTCAGTCTGTTTCTCATATGGAAATAATTAATAACCCCTGTTCCCGTGATTCTTAGAGTGCTCGTAAAAAACACACACATAAAGCACTAAGTACTACTGGCACACAGTAAACGCTCAATAAGGGATATTAATATTGCTATTATTGATCAACAAAAAGCATCATGGCCAAAAGCTGGTATGTGTCATAATTTTGAAAAGAGTTTATTTTCCAATTAATCACAAGTGGCATCCTTATGTATAGGAAAAATAGCAGCAAATATGTTTTTTAGACATTATTTACTCAGTCCATTGACCACACTGAGTGTAAGGTGTAAGCTATCTTCCTCACCACCTTCGGGGGCTTTGAGAGATATGGTGGGAGAAGGAAAGTCATCGTTCAAATCCAAGACTTTGGGCTGACATCATGTTTGTGCATTCTTCTTTGGGTGGAGAGAAACGGGAGATGAAAGAGTAATAATGAAGGGAGGGAAAAAAGAAAATATCCTTGACCAAGTTATTGGACAGGTCTGAGTCTCAGACATGTGAAGGGAGGATTTCAGATCAGAGAAGTGACCAATCAGTGCCTCCTGGACGCCTGTCGGGGGTCCCGTGGGGCTTCTGAGGGGTAGGAATTAAGGGGCTTCATACCCAGCCTTGCTTCTGAGAGCAGCACAGCTCTTATGCAGCTTCTGTGTGATAGTTCATGTGTACAAAAGTGTGTCTCTGCCTATCAAGTGTTCAAAAGCAGCTAGATAATCAATAATCCTAAAAGAAATGGTTCTCAGATTTCATGGCACATTGGAATCACACTAAAGAATAGAAAATACTGATGCAGGGGACTTCACCCAGAGATCAATGCAGTTGGCTTTGGGTGTGGCCTGAATACCCAGATAGATAAGCTCTCCATGGATATCAATGTGCAGCTGGGATCCAGAACCACTGCCCTAGAGCCTCCCAGGACCAACAGATGCTGTTTCTAAACGAATTGCTATAAAATCCTATCCAAGGAGAGGATATTAATGGAGGCATAATTAAATGCTTCCTACCCTTTGCTGTGTTTCTAATGAGAATCTCAGCCAAGACAAGGCCAAGGTCATCTACCAGTCTGCTCTCAATGCAAAGTTCCTAGGCAACTATTAAGGAAATGAAAAGTTCGATCCCTTAAGGAGCAGAATTTCAGGCAAGTTCGGATCATTTAAAGAATGCCAGTGATGTTTACTTATTTTCTTCAAGACTTGATTTCTAGTTACTTTCCTTCATGGAGTAGTAAAAGAAAATGCAAATGCAGTTTTATATTAAAAAAACAAGGTCCACATTAAAAGCCTCCTTACACCCTGTATTCCTACACATAGATGATGAAGAAAACTGAAGTCCTGCTCTTGGCAAAAAGGAAAAAACAAATATTTTTTGACTCACTTCACTATGATGGTTTCCTTAAGAAATTATTTAAACGAGTCTGTGACAGGTTTGAAGCATTCCAGGTCATAGGGAGAATAGAAAACTTTATTCAAGAAGGGTTCCCAGAACCCAGTTTGAAACATTTGAACAAGACAATCCAGTGAGTTAGCGACGATCACCTAGGACAAATTAATGGGCACAAAAACATGTTTACATGCGCTTATGCCAAGCGACATTTAAATTATTTAGAACAAGCGTCCTCAAACTACAGCCCACAGGCCCACCTAGGACATTTATCCAGCCTGCCGGGTGTTTTTGCTGCCACTGCGTGTCCTGCTTAGCAGCCAACTCGTCCCAGGGCCCACAGTCCAGCCCTCCAATCATCTGAGGGACAGTGAACTGGCCCCCTGTTTAAAAAGTTTGAGGATCCCTGATTGAGAAAATAGACAGTCTACCGTTTTCCTTTCCCTACTTTTGATAATCCAAACCCACCAAGATCATTTTCTACTATGGTGGGAAAGAGATGTCTCCCAACATATTTTTGGTAATAGACGATAAAAAGCAGACCTACAGCATTTCTAACTTGGAAATTATCTGTATTGAGTGGTCAAGGGATATTTTGATCACCTTTACTTCTGCAAGTCATAAACTCACAAGCCATTAGCTAAGTCAATGCAATCTAATAGAAATAACAACATGAGCTCCACATTTTAAATTTCCTAGAAGCCACAATAAAATGTACAAAGGAGAAATTTCAATATACCTTAACCCAACATATCAAAAGTATTACCATTTCAATATTTAATTAATATTTAAAATAGGTTAATTGTATGATATGTGAATTATATTTCAATAAAGTTGTTAAAATGATTAAAAAACATTTTATATTCTTTTTTATACTAAGTCTTGAAAACTGTATATGTATTTTACCCTGATAGCACATCTTAGTTTGAAATATGCATTTTCAGTGTCCAACAGCCACATGTGGGAGGTGGCTACTGTATTGAGTATGTGATTTAAATGATTCATATGCACAATTGTTGATTTATGTGAAGGGACTACCAGGTGCATTCAGCCTACCTCCTCTTTAATTCACCCCTTTACGCCAAGATAAACAATATCTGAAATTGTCAGGACTTTAGCCCTTCATTTTCCCAGTCTCCAGCAAGATCAATATCAGCAGGAAGTTGAATCAAAGAAACAAGTTAACAAGCAAAAGTAATTTCAAATGAACTCATGTTTTGTTTTTTTGTTACTCAAAATTATTCAACATTATAAAGGAGAAATACCAATAACCCCAGTTCTATTTTCTTAAATACCATTGTTTTTATTTCTTCTCTCTGCATTGGCCATTTAAAAATCAATGCTTCAATACAAATCAATAACTTCGAGAAACAGCTCTTTTGGCTTTAGTTCTTAAGCCGTGAGTTGTGTTCCCCATATCTTCAGTCACAAAATCCCAACAGAACCAATCAGGCAAGATTGGAGACTGGAGAAGGAAGAATCTGAGCAAATGGAATTAAAATCATCTTCAGTAGAAAAAAATGAAAAGAACAGAAATATGTAGACATAATTTTGGTCTTGTTGTATCTGAAAAAAAACCTGGAGAAACAACAGAGAGTGGAAGCTCCTTCCTGTAGAAATCAGAGTGTATTTGTGTATTCTCCATCGGTCTCTTAGAGCATGTACCGTACTGGCTTCTTGCTTAGCTCATGAACTTCCCTTCAACAGGAAGTCAGCTGACTCAACATTCTGGAAGAGAGCATAGGCAGCACCCCAGTGGTCAGAGGAGCTGATATCCTTTCACTCTAAGAAGGATACTTCTTCCAGGAAATAATAGCCATGGCATTATGGCATCTGGAAACATTTTTCTTTTTTTTTTTTTTGAGACAGAGCCTCAAGCTGTCCCCCTGGGTAGAGTGCTGTGACATCACAGCTCACAGCAACCTCCAACTCCTGGGCTCAAGCAAGTCTCCTGCCTCAGCCTCCCAAGTAGCTGGGACTACAGGCGTCCGCCACAACGCCTGGCTATTTTTTTGGTTGCAGCCGTCATTGTTGTTTGGCGA
>CAUYQV010010809.1:0-14652 GCA_963574575.1 Galagoides demidoff | reverse complement strand
CCGGGCATTGTGGCGGGTGCCTGTGGTCCCAGCTACTTGGGAGGCTGAGGCAGGAGACTCACTTGAGCCCAGGAGTTGGAGGTTGCTGTGAGCTGTGATAGCACAGCACTTTACTCAGGGGGATAGCTTGAAGCTCTGTCTCAAAAATAAATAAATAAATAAATTTGTATACTTAGATAAGATAGTTTATGTCTTATAATTTATTACATGTCTTCATGTACTTTCTTAATTTTCATTTTGTTTGTTCATGTTTTTCTTGTTTAGCTTTGCTAAAATCTTAGGTATTTTATTTATTTCAAAAGTTCTTACATTTATTGTAGCTGACTTTCTCCTTTCAACTTCAACTATTTGTGCTTTTGTCTTTTTTTGCTTTTTACTTATTTTCCTTATGACAGATATTTGCACTTGCTCACTGGTTCCAAACTCTGGCTATATTTCAGAATTACCTGGGGAGTGTAGGAGAGAAAAAGTAGTATCTTTTGTTCACTCACTGCAAGGGTCATAGTTGAGACTTTTATAACAAAAGATCAATGAGAAAAAGCATACAAATTTATTTAATTAATGTTTCACCTGGCTCTGGAGCCTTGGGAAATGACAACCAAAAGAAACAGTAAAAAACATTTTAGGGACGATCATGGGGAAGAATATGATTGGAAGACAGAAGGTTGTGATCTAATGGTAATAAATTGGGGAACATAGCAAGACCTGTTTGTTCAGATTCTTTTCTGTGTCTCTGTGTGATATTCCTCCCCTTCTGGTATAGGAATAGAGTGCCTACAGGAAAAGAAGGAAGAAGGTCAGAAAATGACCTTTCTAGGCTTTATGGCCTGCTTCAGGGTAGAACAACAGGAGAGAGACATTCCTGCTCCTGCTATTTTCTCAAATGTCAAGCTGCCATACTTTGGGGTAGGATGTCCTAAACCTCATCAGTAGTTTATAAAAAATACTAATTCACCCCCCCCCAAAAAAAGGTTCTGATTTCATTTATTTAGGCAACGGTCTGGTCTTTTTAGTTTCCTAATGTACAGCCAAGGCCGAGAAACAACGATTAGCATTTTATTCTCTCTCTCAAGAGTCTAAATTCTCTTGTGTAATAATTTAAATCCATTAATTTACCCCAGATTAAAAATTTGCCTGTATCCTATAGGTTTGTATGGCTTTAAATTTTATTATAGCTTATATTTATTTTTTGTGTCTTTAAGTTTATTTCTGTCACAACTATTCTTGGGAGTGACAATTTTTATTTTATTTCTAGTTCTGTTACCTTGTGATAAATGACTATAACTTGTATAATTTCTGTTTATGGCTATGATCTATCTATTAGACCATATTTATTAGATCAAATTCATTAAAATTTTTTGTGAATTAGCATATAATACATTTCTGTAAATATACTATTGTCATTTAGAAAAGAGCCACCCTCTACATGCAACACAAAATTTACTACAGCTTATTTCCTTGATTCATGAGGAAAAGCCATTGATTAATAACAACTTTTTCAGGAGGACTAAATAGCACTGCATTAAATGTATTCAAATTTTTATTTTTTGCTAGCCTGTAAGTGTATGCATTTATCCTTACCATTATATATCTTATCATCATAATCATTATATAACTTACATAGTATATGTCTGAGTTTTTTACATAAAATAGAGCCTAAGCATTTTAAACTTGGGCTTATGTTGACATCTTTATGAAATGTTGAACCTTATTGAACATTACTGATGCTTCATCTTACTTTTTCTAGAAAGTCAGCTGTGAGTTTTTGACACTTAGATATTTGGTTCCTATAAACGTCTTAACACAATAACTAAGAAAATGACATGAAGACTAAGTTAACCAGTTTGATGAAAATACTTCAAATTGCATATGAAAACACCACACTATACCCCATGATTGCATTAATGTACACAGCTATGATTTAATAAAAAAATAGGAAAAAAAAGAAATAGTTTTTTTTTTTGCAGTTTTATGACCTCCAGCATATGGGGCTGGCGCCCTACTCCTTGAGCCACAGGTGCCACCTCTCCTAAGAAATAGTTTCTATGACTCACATATTGGTCACATCAACCTTCCCACCTTTAAAAATTATGTGATTTGTTCTGAGAGATTAGGCTCTTACTTTGACTTAGCCTGTGACAGACAACCTTCTCTACGTGATTATTTTTTGTGTCATACTGCATCAGACAACAATCATTTTGAAAACATTTTTTTTTTATTATTGGGGATTCATTGAGGGTACAAAGAACCAGCTTACATTGATTGCATTTGTTAGGTAAAGTCTCTCTTATAATTCTGTCCTGCTCCTAAAAGGTGTGTCACATACCATGAGCCCCCACTGCCCTCTCTCTGCTCTCCCCTTCCCCCCTCCACCGTGTACTAGGTCATTAATTGTCCTCATATCGGAATTGAGTACATAGGATTCTTGCTTCTCCATTCTCGTGATGCTTTACTAAGAATAATGTGTTCCACTTCCATCCAGCTTAATACAAAGGATGTAAAGTTTCCATCTTTTTTAATGGCTGAATAGTATTCCATGGTGTACACATACCACAGCTTATTAATCCGTTCATGGGTTGGTGGGCATTTAGGCTGTTTCCACATTTTGGCAATTGTAAATTGAGCTGCAATAAACAGTCTATTGCAAGTGTCCTTATGATAAAAGGATTTTTTTCCTTCTGGGTAGATGTCCAGTAATAGGATTGCAGGATCAAATGGGAGGTCTAGCTTGAGTTCTTTCAGGGTTCTCCATACTTCCTTCCAGAAAGGTTGTATTAGTTTGCAGTCCCACCAGCAGCGTAAAAGTGTTCTTTTCTCTCCACATTCATGCCAGCATCTGCAGTTTTGAGATTTTGTGATGTGGGCCATTCTCACTGGGGTTAGATGATATCTCAGGGTGGTTTTGATTTGCATTTCTCTAATAGGGATGATGAGCATTATTTCATATGTTTGTTAGCCATTGGCCTGCCTTCTTTAGAGAAGGTTCTGTTCATCTCTCATTTTGAAAACATTTTAAGTGAAAATGAGGAATCCTCAGCTTGGCGCCTGTGGCTCAAGCGGCTAAGGCGCCAGCCACATACACCTGAGCTGGTGGGTTCGAATCCAGCCTGGGCCTGCCAAACAACAATGACAGCTGCAACCAAAAAATAGCCGGGCATTGTGGCAGGTGCATGTAGTCCCAGCTACTTGGTAGTCAGGAGAATCACTTGAGCCCAGGAGTTGGAGGTTGCTGTGAGCTGTGGTGCCACAGCACTCTACCCAGGGTGACAGCTTGAGGCTCTGTCTCAAAAAGAAAGAAAGAAAGAAAGAAAATTAGGAATCCAAATTAATTTTAAAATCTGGCTGTTTGGGTTGTGCAATGCAAAGCAAATAACTCAGTCAACATGAAGATAGAAATAACTCCTTTTCCTACGAAGCTAAATTTGCACCATACTTTAAGTTCCAACTACTTAACCATCAAAATGCATTTCTTGATACTGAATTCAGAAACACCTGCATTAACATTTAACATTTTTCCTTTATAATGAGTAAGTCATATACCTATCATTTAAAGCTATTATAATTGATTTCAGGTTTTATATCCTTTAGCCTGGGATTAAAACTTCAGATGCCTCAAGGATCAGGCAGGTACCTCATATGCTACTGTAGGCCTATGAAGGTCTATGAGGAACTGAAGATCACATTCCTGCCCCCTTATTTACTTTCCGTTTTCAAGAAAACTGCAGCCAATGGTAACCTCTAGGACCTTATGGATCCAAGTTTCTGCTTGACAAAAATCTTACCTCATAATTATATTTCTATAAATTTTCATTTCTAACAGTTCTTACATTAGGTTCTTTTTTTCTGGCTTCTCTGGTGTAGCAAGTTCCATTGCAATTAGATCATTTAACTTTGTGAAATTGCTTTTAATTTATTTGTTGTCTCTTCTCTTACATTCATTCTGCTTTGCCACATTTTGCAATTTTCTCTCTTTTCCTATTCTATCTTTCCATCTCTACCACTCTCTGACTTGCTCTATATTTTTCAGGTTGGAGTTAGTCAACTCCATGTACTCATGGGACTGGAGCATGAAATAAGGCTGGCTTTCTTATAGACATATAAGCCTAAAGTAAGATCATTCCTTTTCTCCTTACTTCCACTTAGCATCCATTCTTATCTTTTAAGGCATCATTTGATTACTGAATATTTAATGTTTACATACATGACAGCTGTTATCAACTGACCTATGCCAGATTAGTCTTCCAGATTTATACCAGTAGCATTCAATAGATAGAGGTGACTGAGAATGAAGAATGTTATCTCCACACTGTCCTACCTGATTACAGAGCAGAAAAAATTCTCAGATCGAATACAGACTTATGCTGAAAGCTCAATGAAACCCTAGTTCTCCACCCTTTGAGCTGTTCTAAATCTTTCTCTCATTTTTAAATATTGAAATATAATTTAAATAATGCAAAACTCACCACTTGAAAGTGTCCAACACAATTCAGTGTCTGGCATCTTTAACTGAGATAAAATTCACCTAGCAAAATTAACTATTAGCTGCTTTAAAGTATGCAATTCCTTGACATTTAGCATATTCACAATGTTGTGCAACCATCACCTTTGTCTAGTTCCAAAACATTTTCATCACCCAAGAAGGAAACCCTCTACCCATTCAACAGCATCTTACCTGAAATGCTCATTCAATCTGGCGGTGGGGTTTACCTAACCTTCTCGTTGGCATTAGGCCAAATTCTCCAAGAAAGCAGCTGAACATAGGACCATTTTGAAATAAAGGCAAAGGTACCATTTTGAAGAATATAGGGTTCCTGAGGTTACTAGATCCTTAGAATCTATTGCTGTAGGACAATACCTGGTCAAAATTTGTAACTGATCTGTGGATTTTAAATATAAGTATTTCACTAACCAAAACTCATTTCTAACATCATTTATGGTAATTAACAAAGCTGCTTGTGTTGATCAGAGAAAAGGCTATTAAAGTATTTTGTTAGCCACTTCTGAAGTATGGGCTTCTGATTGAAATTTGCTAAGCACTTCTGGAGTGTATATTATTATTTTTTTTTTGAGAGAGAGAGTCTAACTTTATTGCCATTGGTAGGTGCTATGGCATCATAGCTCCCAGCAACCTCAAACTCTTGGGCTCAAGTGATCCTCTTGCCTCAGCCTCCTAAGTAGCTGGGACTACGAGTGCCTGCCAGCCACAATGCTTGGCTATTTTTTAGAGACAGGGTCTTGCAATTGCTTGGGCTGGTCTGGAACTCCTGACCTCAGGCAATCCACCTGCCTTGGTGTCCCAGAGTGCTAGGATTAGGCATGAGCCACTATGCCCGGCCTGAAGTGTATATTCTTAATTAGGGTAACCAACCACCCCTGAGAGTAGATTGCATCTAACAGACTCACTAATTATGTCATATTATCCATATTGCATAACTCTGGACTTATCCAATATGCACAATTAACTTTTGCAACTTCAATGATATAATTGATCACAAGTGAAAGATAAAGGGAATATTTAAATGTAGCTCTCAAGGAACCCATACCCCAGATCAAGCTTGAAATGATAGCCTAAATCTATTGTTACCACAATTGTCCTCAATTTACAATGTCTTCCTCTGTGTGTGAGTAGGATACCATGTTGAGAGTGATTCCAAAGATACATATTATTTATATAACATGACATCTAAGCATCAAAACTATTTTAGGCTGAATGTAATGGCTTATGCCTATAATCCCAACACTTAGGGAGGCTGAAGAGAAAGGATCCATGGAGGCTGGAAGTTGGAGACCAGCCTGAACAATGTAGAAAAATCCTATCTCTACAAAAAATTAAAAAAGTAAAATTAGACAGGCCTGGTGGCATGCACCTATAGCCCCATCTACTCAGGAGGCTGTGGAAGGAGGATTGCTCCAGCAGGCCACTGCACTCCATCCAGGGTTACAGAGGGAGACCTTGTCTCCTAGAAAATGACAAAAAACAAACAAACAAACAAACAAAACTATTTTAACTGACCTTCTTCTTCAGCATGGGAGAAAAATGGGCTGTGTGTTATTTACTGACAAGCACAGTTATCCAAACTAGTTAAGGAATTTTTAAGGATATTTTTGACGACTTTTGATTTTTGCCATAACTGCTTTAGAATACCCCCTGCCCTACCCCATCCATCCCCATTTGCCACCAAATATACAATGTAAGATTAGTCTGAGTCTAGCACTGAGCTAGGTTCTTTGAGGTTCCTGAAGGAGTGAAGGGTGGGGTACAATAGAAGAATTTCAGATCTGCCTGTTGGAATTGCCTCAGGACAAGCAATTGGCAGGGCTGAAAGGCAGGATAATTTTATCCCAGAACTGAGGTAGCTTTGTGTTATTTGTAATGGCAAAAAATTGACAAAACTTACATTGAGAAAGAATATTTTGTCTCTATAACACATACATTTACAATCCCACTATGAAATTCCAAAGGGAAACTCTAGTTCAGTTTATGGTATAGCTGACTAATGGAGCTATTGCTTGAATATTATTTCCATGTTCTAACCAGATGACAATGAAAATGTAAAATAATCTTTGTGTTGTATCCTAGATTGTATATCCATTCACATACCTGATGTGTAGAATGTCTTCTTGGAAAAATTCCCTCAACTTTTTTCTTTATATTAACAAAGAGGCAGTGGCTTTATTGATTTTAAGTTAGCTGATTTTTTTCATTTCTTTGTTTCTAATCATGATTCCAACAGGTATTATGCTTTGATGCCTACGTGGAGGATGAAGTACTTGAAAAAAACCAAGAAAACTACAGAATAAGATGCTATAAAATCTGCTTCCACCTTGAAGATGACACAATTCAAGTAAATGAACCAACATTGAAAAATAGTGGATTGCCTCAAGGTATTTATTTTTTATTAAAAAAATAATATATATATATTGCAGTTTTGGCCAGGGCCAGGCTTGAACTCGCCACCTCCGGTATACGGGGCCAGTGCCCTACTCTTTGAGCCACAGGAACCACCCCCCTTGAGGTGTTTATTTAAAGCAGAGTTATGGTGCTTTTACTTCTAAGTCCTCCTTTTATATCCTGTTTTTCTTTAGCTTCTTAAAAGACCCCATGCTAATGCTTAGGTATCTAACTTGTTGGCAATGATAAATATAAAAAATGCTGGTAGTAGTAGGTTATTCATGAGGACTTAGCAACTTTGTACGCACCGCCCTTACACACTGGCTGGTTCTGTCACTCTTTTCTGGAATACTTGTCTCCTTTCAGGGGCTGCTCTGGTATGAGCAAACTGTGTGACTTTTCCCTTAAATCCTTTGAGCAAATCATTTCCTTCACAATGCCCTCAGCTGTCCCCCACTGCCACTTCCAGATTGGTGTCCTCTCTTCTTTCTGGAACTTACTGTGATTTGTTTCAACCACCTTCTCCTCATCCTCATACCTGTCAACTACACACCTCAGAGGTACCTCGACAGAGAGTCACTGTTCCTTTGCACTATGGATGCCACTCATCTTTAAGAGTTAACTCTGTGTTGTGATTCCCAGAAAAGCTAATCCTAGGTTGCATTCTTAGTATGGCAGGGATCAAGGGAGGTGACTGATTTCTCCTGTTTGTGCTATGAGTCCTTTCCTTGGGATGATGCAGAGTTCTGGACACCCTCAGGAAACAGCAACCATAATGGTGAATGGAGCAAAAATTTGTCATGTGCAAGACAGAATAATGAAAAGGGATATTTGTTTGTAATGGAAAGTCTCAAGTGTACTTGATAATTTTCTTCAGCAATCTAAGGGGCTGTTGTGTGGAAGAGGGATGACCTTATTTTCTATATCCTCAAGAGAGCTGCCAGACATTATAGTGAATGGACCTATGGATGGGATTAGGAGTGGGAGTCTGGTGTGGGGGTGGAGGAAAGGAAAATATATTTGTTTGTTCACCGGTATAGATTGATGTCCCTGGGGGCAGATGAGGGGTTATTTTTCACTGACAGCGTGGTATAGGAGAGGTATAGGAGAGCAGTTAAGTTTGGTGGTTGGTATAAATAACCTTTTAGGGTCCTTTATTCCCTGAGGAGCTATGACTTTAGGTGCACTGTTGTTTCTTTGTCTTTTGAAGTATTGCCGCCTCTAATATCTCAGGCTCTGGAATTGCCTTCTCTGACTATAATTTCTAGTCTTTTCCTTTCCCGTTTGCTAATACCTACCATCCCTGTTCTTCATTCTCCTAGCAAACAAATCCTGAATCTGTCCATGTCTTTCTGTCTCATTTACTACCATCCCCGCCCAAGTTGTGACAGATAGCATGTATATTTGATATCTACTTCCATTCATGTTTCTCCTACAGTTGGTTGTCTGTGTGGATGCCAGAGTGTTGCATGGCATGTTACCTAATGCAAAGGTGGCGTCAAAGAAGTATGCATGCAGGCTCTCCCAGAGGCCACAGAACAGAAGGTACATGGACCAGATTTAAAATGCATGAATCATATAATGCATTAAAATAATTTAAAATGCATAGTAAGAAGTAAGGGAGCAAGAGATGGAGTAAGTCACACCCTTATGACAGGGTACAAGTGAATGGAAGGATCACACTATACCTCTGGTATCATGGGGTTGGCAACAGTCCTGCCTTTCTGTTTCACCAGGCTTCCCTGCTAATAGTATGGTTTGGAGATCAGAGTTGAGGTTTGGGTAAGGAAAATCACAGATAGAAGGGCCTCAAGTTAAGGGCATGTGCTTGTTCTGTTGGAGAAATGTGGGACATGTATGTCTGGCCCTGGCTATAGGTTGCCTGTAAGTCTGCTGAATTGTCCTGGATTTTGTTCATGTTTGTTGGGCAGAGGACACATGGGGCCAGAATGGATGTCATCCATGAACCATGAATGAGTGGCCAAATTAAGGCCTTATGAATATGGAGTATTCATGAATATTTAGTGCCTCTTGTATATTTAGTACATCATGAATATTTAGAGCCCAGGTGCCTCATATATATTTAATACCCACTGAAAATTAGTTATCTCTTGGTCTTTCCATCCCCTTCTTTCTATGTTTAACGTGAAGATAGTCTGCTATACTACCAGCTTATTACTTAACATGTAATTTAAATCCAATTTAACATAGGATTTCTGCCTATGTTGAATAAACTTTTATTAACTACTTATCTAAGTGTCATGCCTTTGTATTGATATGCCACAATGAATTCAAGGGGGAGAAACAGGAATTTGAAGGCTGTGGGCCTCAGAGAACATGGTTATTATGCAACCTTATTCAGTGTGCAAAGGACTTGCTTCATTGCTCACAAGATTGAGAGTTTTCTTAGAGCATGGCTTCCCTGTGCCTGGTGCTAGGGATGATGAATTTGGATCCAGGCAGCATTGCCCAGAAGTGCTGATAAATGCTTACTCTGTGCCAGGCTCAATGCTGGGTTTGGGGAAAATGGACAAAAAGAATAAGACCCATCATAGCCCTATTTCACAGAGCTATAATAGGCAAGCATGTTGGAGAGGAAAGGGAGCAAGGCTACTGACTAGTCCATGAGTTTTGCAATTGTTCAGGTCGGAAATGCTGAGTGTCCAAACCAGGATAATGATGGTAAGAATAGAAAATAGAGGAAGGGCTTGGCGCCTGTGGCTCAATCGGCTAAGGCGCCAGCCACGTACACCTAAGGTGGCGGGTTCGAATCCCCAACCCGGGCCCGCCAAACAACAATGATGGCTGCAACCAAAAAATGGCCAGGCTTTGTGGCAGGCGCCTGTGGTCCCAGCTACTTAGGAGGCCGAGGCAGGAGACTGCTTGAGCCCAGGAGTTGGAGGTTGCTATGAGCTGTGATGCCATGGCACTCTACCCAGGTGGATAGCTTGAGGCTCCGTCTCAAAAAAAAAGATTCCCATCCAAGCTTTACCTCCTTCATGGCACTAAGAAAACAATTTTTAAATGCAAAGATTCTATGTGCTAGCTGTAACAGTTGCATTTATAACAGTTCAAGCACCTGCCCCTGTGCTAAATTTATAACTTAATTTAGAACAAGTCAGAAGTTTCAGCTATTTAGTCATGTACTAAATGGCCAGGTTACTTATCAGACTGAATGAAAGAGAATTTCATTCATAAAAAAAAAAAAAAAAAGATGCAGATCAAAATAAACTTGGAATCATCATGAAGAGAGGAGAGTCAGTAGAAATTCAGCTTCAGGCTTATGCCTGGAAGTCCTCCTGACTTCACACTGAGATGACCCACTAGTCTATTTTTAACTATCTCTTTGCCATGCCAAAATGATTCCATTATAGTCAATCAGGAAAAAAAATACATATCTATAGCTGGTATTATCAAACATATTTTACATAACACATTCACCTCCAATTTATCTGAAAACTAATATGCAAATGAAATTACAGAAGTAGAAATGCTCTTTGGGTCCATTAGTAAGCAATTTCAGAAGACAAGGCAGATTCAATTAGATCTTTGTGCCAACAGTACCCCTTTCAAGCAAAATAAAACAATGTGATGCCTATTTCAATGGCAAGACTGCATCTTACGCAGGTGAGGTATTTGTTTTTGATGTACAGAGTAAATATGTTCAGAGATGCAACAGGAAATACTCAACTTCAGAATAACTTTTGGGATCACAACCCATTTGTAAGTCCATTATGGAATAATTCAAAATTTTTCCCTGAAGAAAACAAGACACTTGTCATTTACAACTTCACCCTCTCTTCAACCCACCTTTATCACTTTATAGCTGCCTCCTGTATAGCTTACTCCTTTGTGAAGCCTTCTAATTTCATCTCCTAAATATCTGAACACCTAATTCAACCCCTGAATTCTGACCATCAGTGTCCTAATTCAGAGCATCATCCCTATTACAATTTCTTAATTATCATTCTTGCCTTTAATAGTGTTCTCTTAAATCCATCCTCCATATCACTCCCGTCACTACCAAACACTTTTTTAAAACATATGAGCATGCTACTCACCTGCTTAAATCTCTCCAATGGCTCCCTGTCACCCACAAAATAAAGTTAAATCTCTTTCATTCATTGAACAACTGATAGCCTATTATTAGACTCTTCCAAGCAGGAACTGTGCTAATTTTAGGGGTGTTGATAGGGCACCATTAAAAAACTTGTACCCTTCAGACCCAGAATGACTTCAAGATGAAAAAGTTGAAGTAAAGACATTCCAAAAAAAAAAAATTTCAGCACCTGGACTGCAATTGAAATCCCCTCTATTGGGCAGCACCTGTGGCTCAAAGGAGTAGGGTGCTGGCCCCATATGCCGGAGGTGGCAGGTTCAAACCCAGCCCTGGCCAAAACTGCAAAAAAAAAAAAAGAAGAAGAAGAAAGAAATCCCCTCTATTGTAAAAGATCCTATGACATTCTCTGAGAATCCAATGTAATTTGTGATTTTTTTTTTTAATGCCCTTGGTAGAATGCTGTGGCATCACTCCTCACAGCAACCTCAAACTCCTGAGCTCAAGCGTTCCTCTTGCATCAGCCTCCTTAGTTGCTGGGACTACAGGGGCCTACCATAATGCACCGCTAGTTTTTCTATTTTTTTTTTTTAAGATGGGGTCTCCCTCTTGCTCAGGCAGGTCTTGAACTCCTCAGCTCAAGCAATCCACCTGCCTTGACCTCTAAGAGTGCTAGGATTACAGGCGTGAGCCACCACGCCCAGCCTAAAGTAACAATGCCTTCAACGTCTATGTACAAAAATTCTTTTAGAGAGTGGTGCCTGTGGCTCAGTGGGCAGGGCACCGGCCCCATATACTGAGGGTGGCAGGTTCAAACCCAGACCCGGCTTCACCTAAACCCCTAATTCATAAATGCTGAGGTTTAAACTATACAGAGTGCCCCAAAAGTCATCCCTAAAGGAAAATGGAAAATTGCAGCCAAGTGTTTTGAATACAAAATATTCATTACAAAATTTTACAAAATATTTACAAAATAATCTCCATGTACTGGCCACTTCTTTGTGAGATTTTGTAATGAATATTTTGTAAATAAAGGTATAGTTAACACCAGTTTCCCATTTTCCCTATGTATAGTGACTTTAGGGGTGACTTTTGTGACACCCTGTATTTTAGCATTTTTCCACAAGTTCAAAAACATGCCAAAGAATGCCCAGAAATACATATGATTTGGTTAGAACTGGATACAAATGGCCTCTAATCTGGTAAGACCAGTTATATGACAAATACTTTTCTTCAAGAGCAAAGATGATCTTATTTCATATATTCATTCATTAAACAAATATTTGAGTTCCCTCTCCATGTAAACCACTATTCCAAACACATACAAAAAATACAACAGTGGAAAAAAGGTCCTTGCCCTCATGTAACATATATTTAATAGTGAATATAGCTAATAAAAATAGTTTTGGAGTTTTTTTAACTTTATTTTACGTACAAAGAGTTGGCATGGTTTCTTTCACTGTGGCCCCTGGATAATCCACTCAAGGAAGATTACTTAGTCCAACTTAATGAACCCGAAGGCCTTCGAGTACTGACGGAAGCACTGGCAGCACATATGAAGACTATACTTCCGAATCAGACCATGCCAGTTTGAGCAGGCAAAATTTTCACAGGTGGATCCAGTAGAGCTGCTGGTGACCATCATGTTTTCAGGAGTACAACGAGGCAAAAGGAAGGAGCTATGTTTTGGAGTTTTAAAAATAAGATTTTCTAACTGTATTAAGCAATATGTTTTTGATATATGGTCGTGATGTCTTGACAGGGCCTTGAAAGGGGAGACTTAAAATTTCTAGTTCTTCAGTTTAAAGTCTTTCAAGATGCGTAAGCAGATGGATTAGGTAAATCCTTGTTAGGGTAGGCATACTCTTACCTGAACTATTTATATTATGCTTCTGAAATATATCCAACACCACTGCACAGGTAAAAATGGCCAACTCTAGTATTAAAAAGTTCTTTAAATCACCGAATCCCTATTTAGCCTTTTCCCTTATGCCTTTCAATGAAATTAAAATTACCTAAATTTGGTAAACTATGACAAATGTTAAAATATACCAAGTCAATTTGTATCTTGAAACAAATGGCAGCCTAAAAATTTTTCAACCATGTAAGCCATAACATAAATTTCTACCAGGTAGATTTCAACAAAATTTGACTCACTGGTAGAGGTACTAATAATAAATCTGACTGAGCAAAGTCTACAGTTCAAAAGTCACTAGTTTACAGTTACTCCCAAGTTTCTAGTCAGATAATACAGCTTTAAAAAGTCTATATGCCCAATTTTAAAAGTCTAATGAGAAAATGATTATAATCTATTGATATAGTGAATAGTAACATATTTTAATAAAACAGAAAGAAAACAAATCGCATACTGTGTGTGTATATACATTATTTATTTATTCATGGAAAGCGCAGGAATTTGTCCTCACTGGAATAGATATATTGTGGATATGACTGTGCCTTCCTTATCTGCAATGTTTCTGCCAACACCATCGTCATGGTCTTGGGAAACACATCATCAAGAAACTCATTTTACAGCAAAAGTGCAGAAATAGCTATACACATTGGAACTCAGTGGTCTTACCATATACTCCATCACTCGAGGCAGCTGGCCTAATAGTTTGGACTGCTGAATGACTGTTACAGACTGTTACAGTCTCCTGTTTAGTCAGGAGATCAAATCCTCAAAAATCAAGGTTCTATCTTACAGACTGTGCTAAATGCTTTGAATCCATGACCAATGTACATCGTTCTTCCACAGCCAGAATCATAGGCCTGAGAATCAAAGGGTAGAAGTAGATAAAAGCAGTTCCTCTCACTATTAGCCCTAAAAATCCCATTAACAAAAGGTTTGCTTCTAGTACCTGTAACTTTGATATGTGCTCCTTTAGAGGCCTTGGTTCCCAAGGAAAGAATGATTCCACCAGGTTCCACTGAATTAGAAGTTGAAACTGCCTTATTTCATTATTTCATTGCTTCCAAGCCACCAAATCACGATCTCTCATCCATGGCACTATTGACATTTTTGACGAGGTAAATCCATAGTGAGACCTTCCCCCAATCACCACAAAAAATATAGAGAAATTAGCTGGGCATGGTGGTATATGCCTATAGTTCCAGCTAACTGGGAGGCTAAGGCAGGAAAAATTCACTGAATCCAGGAGTTGGAGGTTGCAGCGACCTATGAGGACACCACCAACACTCCAGCCCAAGCAGCAAAGCAAGACTATCTCAAAAAAAAAAAAAGATAACATGAAGGCTATCCAGTTTGATGAAAATATTTCAAATTATATATGAAAACACCACACTGTACCCCAGAATTGCATTAATGTACATAGTTATCATTTAATAAAAGAAGGAACAAATAAAAATAACAAAATGACACATACAATCCCTTAAAATTTTAAATAATATAAAAGAAAATGTAATTACATGGAAAGTGCTCACGTTATATTAAAAGAAAGAGATTATAAAACAATATACGGGCTCGGCGCCTGTGGTTTAATCGGCTAAGGCGCCAGCCACGTACACCTAAGGTGGCGGGTTTGAATCCCCAGCCGGGGCCCGCCAAACAACAATGATGGCTGCAACCAAAAAACGGCCAGGCGTTGTGGCGGGCGCCTGTGGTCCCAGCTACTTGGGAGGCGGAGGCAGGAGACTCGCTTGAGCCCAGGAGTTGGAGGTTGCTATGAGCTGTGATGCCATG
>CAUYQV010010808.1:0-35072 GCA_963574575.1 Galagoides demidoff | reverse complement strand
AAAAATAACATCTTCACTTATGCCCTTGAGTTGTTTTTCAGAAGCAGAACCCCCACCAGATGGAAAATATAGACCACTGTCACATAAACTTCAGGTAAACAGAAAATGAATAAAGAAGTTCTAGAAATTCCCCATCTCTTACCCTTACTTAAAGACTCTCTAGTTGTGTCTTATCTTCCTTCCTTCGTTCCTTCCTTCCTTCCTTCCTTCCTTCCTTCCTTCCTTCCTTCCTTGCATCTGGCTTGGTCATCCAGGCTGGAGCACAGTGACACAATCATCACAATCATATAGTTTGAACTCCTAGGCCCAAAGGATTCTCTTGCCTTAGTCTCCTGAGTTGCTGGCATTACATGCAGGTGCCACTATACCTGGCATATATATATATATGCCAAATGTCAACATGAACACAGCTGTGAGATGCTAATATACCAAGATTATGAAATCTTGCCAAGTTGTTTTTATAGTGCTGCCAACGTAAGTGCATGGTGGCAAGTTTATGAACTTAATTTTTAGATCTTGTAAGATGACAGTTCTGATGATCATTCCAGAGAAAGAGTTTCAAAATTGCTTTGAAGACTGGATAGATACTGGCATCAGTGCATAACTTCCCAAGAGGAGTACTTTGAAGGTGACTGTAGGGATATTCAGTAATGTGGTGTGTATTACTTTTTCTAGGATGAGTTTGCAAACTTGATTGTCAGACCATATATAATATATACACACATATATATGTATGTATGTATGTGTTAATGTATGTGTTTAGAGATGGGACCTTGTTGTATTACCCAGGCTGGTCTGGAATTTCTGGACTCAAGTGATTCTCCTGCCTTGTCCTCCCAAATGCCTGGCAGTGTGGCTTTTTTCTAAGGCAAACCATTTATTGAGCACATACTATGTGCCAGGCACTAGATACAGTACTGTCCCTGCATTATTTCAGGTAACTCTCATCATGATTTATAGGAAGTGAGCTACAGTAAGAGCCTGGAGAGATTAATTCTAAGGCTATTATACCAAAAGGATAACTACTATGTTTACTAGCATCAATTAAAGAGTAATGCCTTGCATAAGAATGAAGTTTATAGTGTTAGTGATTAAAAAATTACTAGTGTGGCTGGATAATTTGTTAAAATGTAATTTTTGCTTTGGGCTCATGGTTATGCCTTTCCAACTCCAAAGGCCTCGCCTCAGGGCCATTATTCAGGCGTCCTCAAAGTACAGCGTATAGGCCACATGCGGCCTGCCGAGGACATTTAGAGGACATTTATCGGGCCCGCTGGGTGTTTTTGCCACTACTGCCTGTCCTGCTTAGCAGCCGACTCATCCCAGGGCTGCAGTTTGGCCCTCCAATGGTCTGAGGGACAGTGAACTGCCCCTGTTTAAAAAGTTTGAGAATCCCTGAATTCTAGATGACCATGAGTGACAGAGCTGCTGTGTGTTCCTGGTCTGTACGGTGTATGTACATGTGTGGGGTGTGTGTGTGTGATATGTGTATAGTGCAGGGGGAGTGTGTGGAATGTGTGTGGTGTGTGTGGTATATGTAAGTGTGCAGTGTGCTGGTGTGTGTGGTATACGTAAATGTGCAGTGTGCATATGCGGTGTGGTGTTTATGTTTTATACCAGTCTTGTTGAAGATTGTCAGGCCCTCCCAGGAAGGAGGCTGCAGTCAGAGGAATGATACTTGGGACAGAGGAGGCAGCTCTGGCTGCAGGAGGCACCATTTCCTCAGACCAGAGCAGCCCAGTGGGAGGGTCTCCTGCTAGTGGGAGAAGCCATCGTGGGAGGGTCTCGTTTGCTTGCAAACCTGGATGGACAATGGAAATGGCTGTTCACTCTACAGTTTGTTCTGGCTGGGAAGGTGTGTCTCCCTGCAGTGAAGCGTGTGGACAGAACAACGGAAAACCTTTCAGAATATTCTGCTTGTCATTAGGCCCTCAGGACTGCAGAGAGCTGGAAGGAGGTTCTTATAATGCTGGAAATTGACTTTTACCGCCTTAGATTGGGGATGGGGGTTCTGACTCAGGTTTTATTCGCTTTCAGAGAAATAATAGACATTTCCTGTGTTCCCATGTTAGTGTTTGCAAGTTCATTGTCACTATACAGCAAGAACACACTTAGGCATATATTGTTAATGTATGCAAGGTATTAATAAGCAAAAAGATGCAGATGAATTGAATATTTTTAGCTCTTTGAGCAACTGGACAAACAGACCATTAGCCAACCAGAGTGTGACTGAAGCTCTGCATCTGGTTCCTATTAACCAAATCTGAGACAAAATGTGCATTCAAGGTTTCCTGCCACTTAATTTAAAATGCAATTTAGAATTCACGGGCCTCAGCTGAAGTTTGATTTTGGGGATCTAATAGGGATGAAACCACAAGAAGCCATAATGAGCTAGGAAGGCACATAATTTATTTTCCATATTGTAAAAGCAATAAAAACCACCTCTCAGAATGTTTGGAAAATAGACAATAGTTACTCATAAATCCTTCCCCAATAACACTTTTAACTTTTTCCTGAGAACTCATTCAGGGTTCTTCTTATGAAAATGAAAAAAAATGTTGTGTAGATGAGTATATGTTAATATAGTTGTTTTTATATTATCATGAAAATACATATACAATAGAAAATGTTGTGCACTTTGTTACTTCACAACATATTGCAATTTTTTTCATATTTTTAGATGCTCATTATAGTTGTTTTTCTTCTTGCTTATGTTCTATCAGATGTGTATCTAGTTCCTTAACTATTCTCCTGTGACAGGGCATTGGGATGATACCTATTCTTTACTATAAGAAATCGTTGTTCAGCCAGAACTTTTGTGCGTGAAGCTGTGAGAAAGAAGGTAGGACCTCCTGAGGATTAGTGTTTCCCACATGTCACCAGGTCCCTTCCACAAGGGTCATGCCAGTCTGCACCCCACAGGGCCTATTCCACCACACACTGGCTGTGTGGATCATTTGCCAAAGCTACATCACTCCTCGATCTCACTATGCTGGTGCTGCAAGATTATGCTGCCTCTCATCCTACAAGACAACTTAGAGATCCTGGGGGCACTCAACTGCATTGTGGTTTTCCTCTGAAGTTCTGTGCGCTGTCACCTGAGGCAAAAGCCCTTTGACCTCAGCTTCCACTTAATGTCACCGTGATGGTCAGATTTGGGTGTCACTTGTACTGGCCACAGCCCCCACTTATCCAATCAAACATAGATATAGGGGTTATGGTGAAGGTATTTTATAGGTGTAGTTAAAGTCCATCATCAGTCGACTTTAACTAAGGGGGCTTATCCTAGGTGATTGGTGGGGAGGTGGGTGGCCACCTGGTCCAATCAGCGGAAATTCCTCTAGAGCAGAGCAGAGGTTTCCCTGAGGAAGGAACACTTCTGACCACCGACAGCAGCCTTGGCCTGTGCCCCAGAGTTCCAGCCTGCCCTTCCACAATGCCTGCCCAGTGGGTCTGAGAACTTGCCTAGCCAGACCCAGTAATTGTGTAAGTTGATTCCTTGTGATACATCTCTTAGTATGTATATCCCACTTGCTCTGCTTTCCTGGCCGAACCCTAGCTGAAATTCACTCTAGCATCCTTGCCATTTGCCCTTCTCACTTTCTCTGTTCTCCTCTCCCCATTTCTCTCTGAAAAGACTTTTCCTTACATTTCATTCTTTAGTCTTTCCTGGAACCACATGGACAGACACAGCACAGAGAGAGAAAAATCAATTATTAATAAGGAACCATAAACCAGGAAGCATTTAAAACTTTCTACCTGTCTTCTCCATCCAACATTCCATTATAAAAATTTTCAAACTATAGGAAATTCAAAAGTTTTATAGTAAACACCCATAACAATCTAAATTCTGCCATGAAAATTTTATTATACTGACTTCATCTGTCTATCATCGATGTATTCCTAAATCAATTCATTTTTTGTTTTGCTGCATTTTAAGTAAATTGCAGTCATTAATACCCTTCTCCTTAAGTACTTCAGTATGTACGTAATTAATTAGAATTTAATATTTATTTATAGTTCTTTTTCTGGGAGAAATTTCTTTTCTTTCTTTTTTTTTTTGAGACAGAATTTCACTATGTCACCCTGGGTCGAGTGCCCTGGTGTCACAGCTCTCAGCAACCTCAAACTTCTGGGCTTAAGCTATTCTCTTGCCTCAGTCTCCCAAGTAGCTGGGACTACAGGTGCCTGCCACAATGCCTGGTTATTTTTTGTTGCAGTAGTCATTGTTGTTTAGCTGGCCTGGGCCATGTTCAAACCCTCCAGTCTCCGTGTATGTGGCTGGCGCTGTAACTACTATGTTATGGGCACTGAGCTTGGGGAAAATTTCATGTAACAAAATACCTCACTCTTTTTTTTTCTCCATATTTTATTTCTTTTGTTCCACAAGTCCATTCAGCTTTTCTTTTATATGCATAGTATAAAAATTTACTGGTTTAAAAAATGTTCTCAATGATATGTGTTCTAAATGATTGTGCTGGAAAGTAGTAAGAGGATGTACTACATTTAGTTGAGAGAGGAATTTTTCTAAAAGAATTTTTTGGGGAATGAGAAAAAGGGTAAAGGGTTTTTGTACAAATGCAATCACAAAGTGAAATGACTTCCTGTCATATAGGGTGTCCATAATTGCACATGAACTTTATGGACACCCTATATAGGAAAATATCTCACTCTTCAGCATACCATTCACGGAGTTTTGACATGTGCACCTACCCATGTGACTTTTATTTTTTGCTTTTTTTAATTATTATTAAATGATAACTATGTACATTAATGCAATTCTGGGGTGTATTGTGGTGTTTTCATATACAATTTGAAATATTTTCATCAAACTGGTTAACATAGCCTTCATGTCATTTTCTTAGTTATTGTGTTAAGACAATCATATTCTACTCTTAGAAAGATTCACTTGTACCCTTGTAAGATAAACCATAGAGGTGATCACTCCAATCACCCTCCCTCCACCCATTCCCCCCTCCCTTCTCCCTTCCCCCTCCCCATATACTTGGGCTGTTATTAGGTTATAGATTTCACATGAAAACTATAAATTAATTTCATAATAGGGCTGTGTACATTGGATAATTTTTCTTCCATTCCTGTGATATTTTGCTAAGAGGAACACTTTCCAGCTCCATCCATGTGAACATGAAGGACATAAAGTCTCCATCTTTCTTTATGGCTGCATAGTATTCCATGGTGTACATATACCACAGTTTGTTGATCCATTTGTGGATCGATGGGCACTTGGGCTTCTTCCATGGAGTATTGTCATTCATGAGCTGTGTTATATTTTCAATGACAATCATTTCAAATATGTCATATTCTCTTTTTCTTCTTCTTGAACTTCAATTAAATATTCACTAGTCACTTTTTTCTTATTTTCTAGTCACATTTCTTATTTTTTCTTGTTTTTTTTTTCATTATTTCTATATTCATTTCAGGTAGCTACTATTGAACTTTAGGCCCACAAAACATATTTGAAAATTCTGAGTTCAACCTCGATTAGACACAGTGGAAGAAAATTCATTGTTTGACCCAGAAGCTGGCAAACTTTGTCTTACAGGATCAGACAGCATATATTTTAGGTTTTGCAAGCCAATAACTAAAATAGAAGGTACTGTTTAAATAACCATTTAAAGTGTAAACATTCCAATATGTAAAAACCATTCTTAGCTCATATGTTATACAAAAAATATATTCTAGGCTAGATTCAGTCCAGAAGTCACCATTTTGTTGTTGTTGTTGTTTTGTTGTTGTTACAGTTGTTACTGCTATTTTTAACTGGCTGGGGCTGAGTTTGAACCTACCATCCTCAGTGTCTGAGACTGGCACTGTACTCCCTGAGCCATAGGCACCACCCAGAAGTTATTATTTTTTAAATCTTGATTTATCTTTTTTGTTTTTTTAGCTCTTAATTTTATTGTGTACTATGTAGTTCTTAAATGCCCATGTAGTTCCTTTTCAAAGATAACATTCTGTTTTCAATTCCCTCCTAGGATTCTCAAGATTAGCTCTAATTTGCTTGAACAACATGAAACTAGTATTAAAGTCCGTCTCATGATTTTGGCAAATTGACTCAATTTGAATTGTCTGTTGTTCAAGTTTCTTTCTTTCTTTTTTTTTTCCTTGTTCACAGTGACTTGTCCTCCTATGTGCCCAGAGAAATATTTTGGTGCATATTATTTTGAAAAATTATTTGCAGAAATAATTTGAGCTCTATGAAAATTACATCTCTCTCTGGGGAAAGGGTTTGTTTCTGCCAGGTGTTCAGGTATGCTAGCCATCTGAGGTCACATGACAAATTTTAAGAATTTATAGCCAAGATGATGTAGATAACCTAAAGGTCTACTGTACATCAGAGGAGTTCACCTAGCTCCCCCTTTCTCAGAGAGTGCAGCTCAGTGCAGTAGGTGTTTATCAGCCAGCGTTCCTAACTTGGGAGGCCCTAGAGTCTGACTTTTGAGCCCTTGGCTTCACACATTCCCCGAAGTTCAGTTCAGTCTCTCTTCCACTTCTTTGTTATTGGGAAAGGCCCCAGAACAAAAGTGGGTCTAGGCAGTGACCTTATTCTCTCAGTTTCCATTATCTATTTTACTTTTATTATCCTGGAACTGGGTCTAGTCATGCCTCATTATCTTGGGAGCTGTGTGATGTTTTATAAAATTTCTTTGTGAATTTCCTGCATTTTTTTTCTAGTATCATTTTCAACTTCAAATTTGTTCTGAATTAATAACTTCCTATTATTAACAGTAAAACACCAGTGCAAGGACAAATGTTCTTTTTAAACTTACCAATCATTTTCTTGCTTCCAATTGCACAGCCTGCTTACATGCACATTTTTCTCACCTGTATTATTTTACTTTTTGAACATCCATTTAGAACATTTACATAGAGTTTAATCATGCTTTTTACTTATATAAGTGTTATAAAACTCTATTTTTTTGTAACATCCTTTTCTTACTAGTCTTATGTGGTTTGAAGACTGATATATACGTATGTATGTTCATTTATTTGAAGATTTGTATAATATTTCATTGTGTGATTAAGTCACAAAATTTTTTTATTCTTGTCATCTGTTGATAGACATAGTTTTTTTCTTCTTTCTGGGTTAGTTTTCTTTTTATTAAAAATGCTATACTAGAGTTCCTTTATATATCTCCTCCTATATATGTTTTTTTTTCTTCTTTCTGGGTTAGTTTTCTAACCAGGGTTAGTTTCTAACCCAGGGTTTCTGGGTTTTTTCTTCTTCTTTATGTATTTAAAAATGCTATACTAGAGTTCCTTTATATCTCTCCTCTGTATATGTATTTCAGTTTCTTTAGAAATTGACTAGTGATGAGAACTTGTTTTCTTTTTCTCCTTAGTGCAAATCTGGGCCATTTTTTATAGTTTCTCTCATGTGGAACCAGGTCATTGAATTGTGGCAACAGAATCTTAATGGAAGTGATGGATGCTCTTTCTAGAAGACCCCTAAAACATCTCAAGCAGTCGTTTACATTCTAATTTTCATCTCTCATCTTCCGGGCAAATATAGATAGTCAAGTGGACAACTCAAGCTATAGGGATAGTAGAACCAGTGGGTGAAAGGCTCTTAGTCTCTATGAATGACATGTAGAAAAGAGTGCCTGCCTCCCCTGTTACACTTATTACACTGGTAAATGAAGGAAAAACACACTTGTATTATTTCAGGCCACTGAAAGTTTGCTATCATTGTTGTCACAGCAGAAATAAATACTATTAGAAATTGTATTTCTTACAGAATATACATGTTCAAATCTACTAGGCATTATCAAATAACTTCCCCAAATGATTTAATTTTAATTTATTCCCACAAAAGTCTTTTTTTTGTATTAAGAACATTAATAATTGTTTTCAAATACAGCCAGAGCAGGACAATTGCTACAATATTTATCCTTCTAGAACAGTCATACTGTTCACGTCACTTTACAGCCAATCCTAATTTACTGTGAATGAATAAAGTTAATTCTAAGCATTGGTTCTGTGTGAATAATGAAAACAAACAAGTTGATGTATGGCTTTTTTTAATTTTAAAATTTTTTTTATTTTTAAGACTGCCTTTTCTGCTCTCTTCAGTGAATCTTTTCTTGACATAATGTCAAACCCACAGGGACAAAGAAAGATGGTGGACTGGAAGCAACTGGTGCATCTGTTTCCAAGGAGAAAATCAATAGTTGCTGGTGGATGGCAACCTACAGATGAGTGTTCCTAGAGGTAAATGTTTCTGAAGAGAGCATTGTGAATTATCAGAGAAGCAAAGAGGAACAATCAGAGTGAAGGAGGAAATGAGGGGCATCCACTTGGCAAGATCAGAAAGTATCTAGGCATCCACACAGGGGGAAGAAGAGGAGAGAAGTCTGGGACTCCACACTTCACTTTTGCCCAAGTCACTGGGGGCCTTGACCACTGCCACCACCATAGACTTCTGGGTTGATCAGAGAGCTGACTGGAGTCTGTGCAGTGATATTGCATTGGAGAATGGGCATGGCAGGGACCTGGTAGTTTCTGTTCTCAGCAATAGATTGATGACTTTGTGAGCACTCAGATGTAGAAAGCCTGGTCTACACAGTGCTCAGCTTTGCTGAAACTGCATCTGTATTCCCACTCTGCAGAGGGAACAGGAAGAGCAGATGCCCCACATGCCCCATGACTGGGAGCTGAGAATCCCTTTCCCTCACAGGAAATTGGAGCAGAACAGAAGCCATAGAAGCCACCTGAGAAGACTCATAGCAACAACTTCAGTGGGATCTTGTCAGGGAGAGATCCCTGGCAGCCATGTGGCCAAGCACCATGGTCCTGCCCCCAAGGCTTTCATAGCACCATCAGGCCACATGGCCCTACCTCTAGGGTTTCAATTGCAATGCTGAGCTTCACACCATGGCCCTCAAGGATTATGCATTGCATTTGGGACCCATGGTCCTATCTCTGGACCAATGGCTCCTCCCTTCCTACTGCTCCACTGCCATTGGGGTCCATGCCTGCCCCCCATGTGACTCTCACAATACTGCCAGCCTGACTATATGATTCTGTCTCTGAAGCTCCTGTGCTACTGCCAGGACCATGGCTCTACTCCTGCTGCTTCCATGCTGCTGGACCCAAGGCTCTCCCCCTTCTCTCACATTGCCATTGACCCAATCTGAAGCTTTATCCCAGATTTCAAGCAACTCCCTATTACAAGCTGACCTTTCAGTCCAACACTCCACCAAAGACATTCTAATGGCAAGCCAGCATCACACTTGGACCTGGAGGAGTTAACACTCACAGCCCTGAAACCCACAACACCTCCTTAGCTTCACCCAGTTGCCACTTGCCACCACTACAGGGAGATCTGGGCAATGCACACCCCCACAATGCCAGCATCCATCGAGAGGGACTTATCCAGCTTCCCATCCAATTTTCAACAGCAGCCTGGGGAACAACCATGACTCTGCAAAGGAAATCATCCAGCAGTGGCTTGGACTGTGCCAGTGATGGAGGAATGGGACAACACAGAACAGCTGCGTCCCAGGCTCTCAGTACATCTACCCCTCTCCTGCTGAGTCAGTCTTCTGGAGTAGCTCACAAAAGTGCCATCTAGGAGCCCTCCTTCTTCTAAGTAGGAAAGTTAGCACCAAAGAACACGTGTGCCCTAAACCTCTCAGCCCTGAACTGAGACAATTCACTTCAGATTAGAAGAAACAAGAGAACTCCATGACATGAAATAACAATCTAGCCTGAGTCCTCCAAATGATCATGATAGATACACATGGCAAAGGACAAACTGCTCTCAATGGAATTCAGAATAAGGATGGCAAATAGGATGACTAGGGTTGGAGAGGAAGTTGAAAACCAGCACAAAGAAGCCAAATAAATATTTTAGGACATTAATGAAAAAATGAAAAAGAGGCAGCCAGCGTAAGGAAGGATAGAACAGAAATTTCAGAAATAAAAAGTCATCTACCAAACTTCAAAATACAAAAGAAAACTTCAGCAGCAGGAAAGACCAAGAGGAATAAAGAATTTCAGAGCCTGAAAATGGCTTTGAAATTAACCCAAAGATGCAGACAAAACACTAAAGAAGAATGAGAAATGTGGGACTACGTGAAATGAACCTGCATACAAATTAAAGGTGTCCCCTGAAGGAGAAGACAGAAAAGCAAAAGGCATGGAAAACTAATTCAGGAGAATTATTGTGGGAAAACTCCAAGATTCAGATATCCAGATACAAGGTAGTTAGTTGTTCAACACAACACTGGAAAGATTCTTAGCAATTAGGACATTTCTAAGACACATACTCATACTCATCAACTGGTCATAGTCCAAATGAAGAAGAAAATTCTACAAGCTCCAAGATGGAAACAATAATTAAGCTATAAATAAGAAACCCATCAGGCTAACACCAAAATTCTAAGCAGAGACCTTATAAGCAGTAAGGACCGAGGATCCATTTTTAGAGTTCTTAAGCAGAACGACTGCCAGCCAAGGATTTTGTATCCTGCAAAATTAAGTTTCATAAATGCAGTTCATTTCAGGGATGCAAGTGTGGTCCAAATATGCAACTCAATAAGCATAATTCACCACATATAGAGAAGCAAAAACAAAGACCTTGTGGTCATATCAATAGATACAGATAAGCATATGATAGAACCCAGCATCATTTAATAATAAAACCCTCAACAAATTAGGTATAGGAGGAACACATTTCAAGATTATAATAGCTGTATATGAGAAACCCATAGCCCATATCATATCGAATGGGAAAAGTTGAAAGCATTCCCCCTAAAAACTGGAAGTATGTCAGAAAAGCAAACACAAAAGAAATTTGTCACTACTGGACATGCCCTATGGGAAATACTCCAGTATGTCAGAAAAGCAAACACAAAAGAAATTTGTCACTACTGGACATGCCCTATGGGAAATACTCCAAACTGCATTATCAATGCAACAGCCTAATACACACGTAACAGTGTAAACACGCCAGAAGGTTAAAGGTCATAGCTGTAATAAAACAATATCATAAGAAGGAAAACAAAATATGAAGGCATCGGGAAATATGAACAGAACAGTATCCCACTGTTACTACTAACAGCGAAAAAGGATGACCTTATTGCACAGATAAAAGACACAGACTGGCTGAATGAATGAAAAACAGATATGTTATCTCCGCAAACTATCTCGAGCTCCTGAAGACTCTCCCAGTCCCAAGATAAAAGAGATGGAAAACATATTCCAGGCTAGTGGAAATCCATGGTGAGCAGGTGTAGCCATTTTTATGTCAGATAAAATAGACTTTAAGTCAACACTGGTAGAAAGGGTCAAATAGGTTGTTATAGAGTGGTAAAAGGAATAATTCAAAAGGAAAACATAACAATCCCAAATACATATGTACCTAATACAGGATTTGTGATTCATAAATCAAATTCTACTATATCTAGCGAAGAAATAAACAGTAACATCATAATTGCCAGTGATTTCACCATCCCACTGACTGGAAAGAGCATCAAACCAGAAAGTTAACAAGGAAACATAGGAATTTACCTGAACTCTAGAACAGATGGAACTGAAAGACATACGTAGAATATCATTCCCATTAAGTACAGAATGTGCAATCATCTTATCAGTACATGAGACATTTTGCAACATGAATCATATCTTGGGCCACAAAATAAGTCTGACCAAATTTAAGAATATCAAATTATATCATGTATAGTCTCAGACCATAGTGGAATAAAACTATAAATCAATTCCAAGAGCAACACTCTAATCTACACAATAGTCATGGACATTAAACAACTTGCTGCTGAATGTTCCCTGGTCAATGATGAAATTAAGATGGAAATCAAAAAAATGTTTCAAAGTCGACAGAAGCTTTCAAAAATTTCCATGATATAGTGAAAGCAGTACTGAGGGGGAAAGTTCATAGCCTTAAATGCCTATATCAAAAACACAGAAAGATCACACATTAGCAATCAAAGGTCACAGCCCATAGAACTGAAAGAGAACAAACCTAATCCAAAGCTAAGGGAAGAAAAGAAATAACAAGGCTTGGAGCAGAACTAAATGAATAGGAACCAAAATAATAATACACAGGATAAATGAAAAAAAAAATTGGGTTCTTTGAAAATACAAATTTGAAATACAACTAATCATATTAACCAGAAAAGAAAGGAGTCAAGTAAGCTCAATTATATATGAAAAAGAAGACATTACAGCTGATACCCCAGAAATAGAAAATATTGTCCATAAATACTATGAAAACCTACACACAAATAAACTAGAAAATTTATAGGAAATGTATTCATTTCTGGAAACAACCTCCCAAGCTTGAATTAGGAAGCAATGGAAATAATAGTGAATAGAAAGACTGAAGCACTAATAATAATAATAATAACAAAAATCCTGCCAACAAAAATAAGCCTCAGACCAGATGGATTCATAGCTGAAGTCTTCTAGATCTACAAAGAAGAACTTGTACTTATACTACAGAAATTATTCCATAGCATCAAAAAGCAGAGGATTCCCCCTACCTCATTCTATAAAGCCAATAAGACCTTACTACCAAAGCCAGAAATGGATACAACTAAAACAGAAAACTACAAACAGATACCCATTATGAAGATAGAAACAAAAATCCTCATCAAAATGCTAGCAAACAGAACTGAACAGTGCTTCAAAAAGATAATACACCATGATCAAGTGTAATTCATTTCAGGGATTCAAGTATGGTTCAACTATGTGAATCAATAAGCACAATGCACCACATAAAAAGAAGCAAAATCAAAGACTATATGATCATATCAATAGATACAGATAAGCACATGATAAAAACCCAACACCATTTAATAACAAAACTCTCAACAAATTAGGTATAGGAGGAACCTATTTCAAAATTGTAATAGCCATATGTGAGAAACCCACAGCTCACATCATACTGAATGGGAAAAGTTGAAAGCATTCCCCGTAAAAACTGGAACACCTGTTAAATAGATGGATTCCGTAAAGTCTCAAGTTACAAAAAAAGTCCCTTATCCTAAGAGAAGCACCTTGAGATTAGAAAACAAACACTCCATGTACTCACTATTAATTTGGAGCTAAACAATGGGCACAAAGAGATGTACTGGACACTGGAAACCAGTAAGGGGGTAGAGTGGGAGGGTAATGAGGGGTAAAACTTACTTGGTGAGTCCAGTAAACCTATCACGATGATGGTACTTAAAGCCCCAGCACTAGCATTATACAAGGTATTCATGTAACAAAAACATTTTTTTTTACCCCCTTAATATTTTGAAATCGACTTAAAAAATAGGTATTTTCATCTTTCACCTGATTTTGGCTTCTCTGAAGGTGCTTCCTTGATGTTGGTGTGAAGAGATGTCAGCTGCCATTTTCTCTTTCACCACCTTGCTCCCAAGGCCATCTCAATTTCTGGCATTCTCTATAACAGTTTGATAATTCCAAATCTGTGGTAGAATGTTTTTCCTTCCATTTCAGTTGCTACTGAAGAGAGTTAGCTTTTTTATTTTTTATTTTTTGACCACTAAAGTTTCTTTATTTTATGTGTATGCAATTTGCCTCTTTTTTTATCTCATCAGTTTTCCTTGGATTCCTCTTTTCAAATAATTTTTTAAAATCCTTGATACATTCTAAATACCAACCTTTTGCCTATTGCTTGTTCTGAAATTTTCCTGACAGACTAATGACTTCTCCTTGGATATTTTCTTGTGGAAACAGTCCATAATATATAATGGTGTGATAATTTATTGGTGTATAACATTCTATGATATGAGTTATTATTTACCAAATTATTCTTGGTAACATCTTGCCTACATCAAAAAACACAGAAAGGTCACAGAGTAAAAAGCTAAGTTCACCTCTCTGAGAACTAGAAAGAAGAACAAACCAAACCCAAAGACAGAAGAAAGAAAAAAAGTAACAAAGCTCAGAGCACATACGTATGTGAGTGTGTGCATATATATATATATATATAATTCTTGTTTCGTATACCTATGTGGTGGATGTATCCTGCATTTTTTTTTTTTTTTGGTTTATTGCCCTAGAATAACTTCGAGTGAGTAAAACTAATGTTTCTAAGGTTGTTAACCTTTTCATGTCTCTTTTAATTCCTTCATATTTTTGGTCAGCATCTGTTTTTTGTTTGTTTGTTTGTTTGTTTGTTTGTTTTGCTTTTTAAAATAATTACTCAGTAGCTAGTCAAATTTTACTTGTTATCAATACTATATTTATTTAATACATAATATTTCTTCTTGCGTTGTAGCTTAAGAAAATTTGTTTAAAATCACGATTACTTCATGAGAACTATAAATTTTTTTAAATGATTTCTAGTAACTCCTTCTGTAACACAAATATTACCTATATGATTTCAATTTTTTTTTTTTTTTTTTTGCAGTTTTTGGCCAGGGCCAGGTTTGAACCCGCCATATCCAGTATATGGGGCTGGCAGCCTACTCCTTTGAGCCACAGGCACTGCCCTATGACTTCAAATTTGAATAGTTTTCAATTCTGTTTTTTTTTTGGGGGGGGGGGTGAAACAGAGCCTCAAGCTGTCCCCCTGGGTAGAGTGCTGTGACATCACAGCTTACTCCTGGGCTTAAGCGAGTCTCCTGACTCTGCCTCCCAAGTAGCTGGGACCACAGGTACCTGCCACAGTGCCTGGCTATTTTTTTTGGTTGCAGCCATCATTGTTGTTTGGTGGGCCCGGGCTGGATTCGAACCTGCCACCTTAGATGTATGTGGCTGGCACCTTAGCCACTTGAGTCACAGGCACCAAGCCAATTCGGTTGTTTTTGAATTATTTTTCAGTATCTTTTCACAATTTTCATAAACGTCCAAATTTTACCTTAAAATATATATAAAACTTTAGTTGGACTATGTTTGGATTGCAATTAAATTTTCTTTTAATTATAAGAAAACATTTTTGCAGTTATGTCTATATTACAGATTTGGTAAAAACAACCAAAAAAAAAAATACCTTTACCTTGGGCTCAAGCAAGTCTCCTGCTTCTGCCTCCCAAGTAGCTGGGACCACAGGTACCTGCCAATGTAGTCCTGTCTGTATGTATATTTATGTGTGTATAGTTATATAATCAGTTGATTGACTGATTGATTTAGAGACAGGCTAGAGTGTAGTGGCATCATCACAGCTCATTACAATCTCAAACTCCTGAGCTCAAGTGATGCTCCTGTCTCAGCCTCCTGAGTAGCTCAGATTACAGGCACAGCACCATGCACAGTTAATTTTTTTATTTTTTTGTAGAGACAGGGTCTCACTCTTACTCAGGCTGGTGTTAAACTACTGACCTCAGTGATCTCCTGCCTCAGCCTCCCAAAGGGCTAGGATTATAGGCATGAGCCACCATACCTGGTCAGGTTTTATTTATAATCCCCCAGCCTCAAAATAAGGATGAACATTTAAAAGCATGGGATAGCTCTCAAGTAATCAGCAGTACCTCAGAGTCTTTGGGCAAATACGTAGCTCTCTCAGGACTCAGTGTCTTAAATAGGTTAAACTGTAATTTGACATTCTGCACTTTGATCCTGGGGTCTCACATGTCTTTTCCTTCATGTTTTGTGCTGGCACTCAGGAAATGATACTCCAACACACAGTCCTCAAAAGCAACCTCAGAATCGTGGTTTCTCTGTGACCTTCCCCTGCCCTCCTGTCTGTTCCCCCTTATTCTCTGCCAGGGCAAGCCATAGGCATGAGAATTCTTTTTTTTCTTTTTGACATGAGAATTCTTTTTCACCAAGATGGGTCACAGAAACCAACACACACACACGAAATAACCAATAAAAGAAAACCTTTTCTCCAAAGCCATACATAAAACTTGAAAATATTACTGTAACCTTTCCCTGTCTTTCTGTGTAAAAGCCAGCCAAAAATAATTCCCTGACCTACCTGTTTGACAGTAGGTCATAAAAACCCCCATTCCAGAAAAAGTCCTGCCTAATGCCTGGAAGGAAAGAATCTGCATAGACAGACCAAAAAGTATCCAAACAGACAGGCCTTGGTGAATTCCCCCCTCCCCAGTCTATTACTACTAGATCATTCCCTTTTCATCCAGTCGCAGTCCTACAGGGCTGCTCACTCCTCATTAAGTCTAAGCATAAAAATAGACTATTTTCCCTTGGGTCTTTGGGTCTTTAGGTTTTTGTTCCGACGACTCCAGTGTCACTTAAAATTATGATTAAATAAATTTGCTATGTGTTTCTTTCGTTGACCTGGCTTTCGTTATTAGAAGTGTCAGCTGTGATCCTATGATTGGGAGGAAAGGTATCACCCTCCCTCGGCCCCTACATTTCTAACCAGTGCTTAATGAGCTTCCCCATGCATGACCATTAGGCTTAAAAATTACTCTCCCTCCAAGTATTTGTTGAGTTTCAGCAATTTTGTTCAAATAAGATAAGAAATCCTCCTCAGCTGTCATGAATAAATATAGGTGTGCTTTGTAATTTGTGAAACACCCATATTTTTGGAAGACATTGCCTTCAGCATGATGGGAAATGTGATTGTCTCTATTTTTATGAGACCAATGATAGTTGCAGTAGTTGACGATATGGTTCATTACAGCTAGCTTGACTAATTCAAGCACTGCTTGTTCCTAACTAAAATATCCTTACTCTTTCCTCTTCTCACTACCTTACAGGGATGTGCCAGGGACTCAGAATCCTTACCTCCTATTCATCCCTTACTCCTTTCGTACCTGGTTATCATGGCTCGCTTCTCTTTTCCCAGAGCAGATTTATCTCACTTCTCTGCACAACTACTCCTATCTTTTCTGTCTTCATGAAAAGTTACCGTGACTTATTCATTTCTTAAATCCAGAAATCTGGTATTTTGGTATCAGTTTCTGGCATTGAAAATAAAACAAAAGCCTGGTATTTAATGGACCTTTGATTTAGCTACCAAGACTTCCGCTTCAACTACAGAATAGCCCTCAGGTGTTATCAACTCATCACCTGACCGCCACAACCTCAGGATTTGTTTTCCCTCCATTCATGCACTGTCACAGAATCCCCAGCAGTCTCCAGGTCACTGTAAGAGTAGGTGTGTCAGACCAACCGAGAGACCTGCAAGGAAATCACAGCTGTGCTCTTACCAGCAGGATGACCTTGTGCAAATGTCTTAATCCACAAAGATTCAGTGCCTCTTTCTGTAAAATGGGAATAAATATACTTTACAGAATTGCTGTGAGATTTAATGAAATTAAAAACAAAGAACTTGATATAATTTAAAGATTATATTAAATAATTAACTGACAATTGATCAAGATGGCCTTATTCCCATTAGCTTGACCAACTGTAAACAGACTTCTGCCTCTAGGCTCCTCATCTCCCTTTCCTTAGAGCATTTACTCTAAAACTTGCAATTTATAAATTTTTTATCTGCCCCTTGCCAGTTTACAACCCAGAAAAAAGCTTGTTTTTTTGTAAGAACTGGGACCATCTCTTTGAAATGTTACCATGAAAACGATAGCACTTACATTCTCTAATCTCTGCAGGAGGGTAAGCCTAAGGTTTGTGGGTATGCTGATCAGAAAACACAAATTGCCTCATCTTAAAGAAAAACATGTGGATACTTGCAAATGTTTCCATGTGCTGAACACAATCCATTGATCAACCTTCACCCTAACTTCTACTAGTGCTTTTTCACTGGGTCACCCCAGTGCTTCAAAACCTCTCACAGTTTGTTTCTACTTAGTCGAGTGTCTCTCTCTACTATCTACAGTCTTGAATGAAGCCTTTCATAACTGCTTACCTTGGTCCAGTTCAATTTTTACTTTGAAACTAACCATGTTTATTCATAGATAATAGCTAGACTCTCTTCCTCTAATCATACTCTCTGCTGGTCACCATTAGCCAAAATCTCTAAAAACTACAAATATGGCATTTTAAAACATTTCAATCACAAAATCTTTTAGTAAATAATCAGTATCTTCAAGATAGAATACAAACTTCTTGGCATGGTAAACAACATACTTCAACACACACACACATACTTACTTCTTAGTATGATGTTGCATTTTCTCATACAAGTTATGTGTAGGTACTAGAATATACTATTAGGTTTCTGTGCTTAAGTCCATGAAAATGGCTATAGAAATGATTACTAGCATCATAGTATGCAGAATGGATGTAAGAGACAGGACTGAAACAAGGAAAGAGCTAGGCTAGCAATAAACTTATTAGGTTACAGGTCTTAACACAATAACTAAGAAATTGCCATGAAGGCTATGTTGACCAGTTTGATGAAAGCATTTCAAACTGTATGTAAAACCAGCACATTGTACCCCATGAATGCATTAATGTACACAGCTATGATTTAACAAAAATAAATAAATAAATAAATAAAAGAAGACTAGAAAAAATAAAGACAGAAAAAATAGTTTCTTTCTTCATGTAGCCTAGCATTTGCAGTCTTATAGCCAACATTTCTGTATGAAATCTATAATTTGTATGGTCAGCATGTTCTGCCCAAATTAAAGTAAGATGAATTCTTCAAGGAATGCCTCATAACATTTAAAAAAAAAAATGTCAATTTTAAACATCACTTTGGTAGAAATAGGACAAATTATTTGTCCCAATGTTTGGGGTATACTGAACACTGATTCAAAACTAAATTTAGAAGCAAAGAAAAAAATAGTTAAAACCGTAGTGATGAAACCAGGAACCATTTTCACATTTCTGGTATATTTGATTATTATTATTTTCTTTTTCTAAGCATTATAAGAAACATAGAAATTAAAAAATGTTATATATATATATAATTAGAGAAGATATATAAAATTTTTAATGCATGAATATTTTTAGAATGGATATAATAAATATTTTAACTGTAGCAGAGATGTGTCTCTTAAATTGCTTTGTGAGGTTAAGACTCATAAAGACTCTTTGCTGACCAAATTTTCGTTTACCTCCTGAATTTTCTCCTAGACCCATCTGATATTTTCCCTTAGTAATTTTCATCCACTGACTCCCTCATTCCAATCCTTAGTTACAAATCTCCATTTGCCCATATTTTATTAGGAGTTGAGCTCAGTCTCTCTCCCCAACTTCAAAATGCCATTGCAGTGGTTATTATACCCCTATTACAATTGTCCTGAATAAAGTCTGACTGCTTTAACAAGTATCTTTGAATACCTTTTTTCTTCAACTTTCTTCCAGAAAAAAAATGTCTGTGCTCTTGGCTTAGTTTTTTATTGTCATGGAATATTTGGAAATACTGAAACTGTTGTTAAAACAATACTTGATTTTCAACAAGATCTGAGTTTGAATGGATGGAACTTTAATCATATCTGCAGTTAAGAGTGTCTGGAAGGGGAAAGACTAGAAGAAAAGACTCTGAAGCCCTTCAAAGATTACCATGAAAAAGAAACTTGCAAAAGTAGCTCAGACTGAGCACCTGCGGCTGAACATATCAGGAGCCATTGTTCGAGTGTAGATACTGTATTAGTTTCCTATGGGTCCTGTAACACAGGACCACAAACTAGGGTGAGTAAAAGAGCAAAAAATTATTTTTTCACATTTCTGGAAGCTAGAAGTCTGAAATCCAGTGGTCAGCAAGGTAGGTTCCTTTTTGTAGTTAGGAAGGGGAATCTGTTCCATGCCTGTCTTCCAGCTTTCCATGCCAGCTTACAATCTTCTGGGCCCTTGGCTTGTAGATACATCACCTCAGTCTCTCTCTGTCTTCACATGGCATTCCCTCTGTGTCTTCACAGGACCATACTCCTGTGTATCTCTCCTCCTCTTAGAAGAACACCACTCATATTGGATTAAGAGATCAACTTGACTCCAGTATGAGTTCATCATTAATACGAATTACGTCTGCAACCCTATTTCCAAACAGTGTCACTTTCAAAACAACTTGGGGATTGGAATTTCAACGTGTCTTTTTTTGGGAAGGATACAATCACAGTTAAATCTACACACACACACACAAAAACAAACAAACAAACAAACAAACATACAAACAAAAAAACCAATCCCTTTCACAAAGAGCATATGTACTGTAGAGAAAGAATTGCATTGTAAAAGAAGAGCTGTCCTTACATTGCTTGAATCCTGAACATTCTGCAGAGGGAAATCCAGTTAATAAACTGATCATAAGAGCAGAAGTATTTTCCTACTGATCTTGGTTGGAGGCATAGCCCCAGGGTAGGTGGTCTTGAGAAAGCGTCATTGTTCAGATTGACGTTCTTCCTAAAATGAGAGGTGAGTGACAACTTCATTCATTGGAATGAACAATGATAGAAATGTGGAGAGCACAAAGGGACCTGGAAGGAATGGTTGGGACGCGGGTCATGCCACATCTCCCTTATTATCTCTTTCTTTTTTCTTTTATTTTTATTTGGAAACCAAACCAAATATAAAGTTGCAAGAGATATACAATGTACTCTAACATGCTCTATACCTAGACTTACCATATTTTTATTTCAACAGATTTACAGGATACAAGTATTCTTGTTATAGGCTGGACACTGTGCCTCATGCCTGTAATTCTAACACTCTGGGAGGCCAAGAGGGTGGATTGCTTGAGCTCAGGAGTTTGAGGTGAGCCTGAACAAAGGCAAGACCCTCATCTCTAAAAATAGCTGGATGTTGTGATGGATGCCTGTAGTCCCAGCTACTCAAAAGGCTGAGGCAAGGGGACCACTTGAGCCTAGGAATTTGAGGTTGCTGTGAGCTATAAGGCCATACGCAGAACTCTATGGAAGACAAAAGTGAAACTCTGTCTCAAAAAACAAAACAACACAACCAAAAAGGTATTTATGTTACATTGCGTGAGTTATATAACGCTGAAATCAGAGCTTTTAGTGTGCCTTTCACTAGAATAGTGTCTGTTGTACCCAATATGTAGACCTTTATCCTCAAGTCCTTCTGCCCTCCGCCATTTAGTTATCAATCTCCACACCATTTTATGACCACATATAACCCTCCTTCGCTCCTACTTATAAGTGAGAGCATGTGGTATTTGGTTTTCCATTCCTGAGATACTTAGAATAATGATCTCCATTTCCATTCAAGTTGCTGCAAAAGATATTAAGTCATTCCTTTTTATAACTGAGTAGTACTCTGTGGTAAATATGTACCACATTTTCTTTATTCACTCAGTTGATGGGCACTTAAGTTGATTCCATATCATTTCGTTTGTAAATTGTGCTGTGATAAACATTTGGATGCAGCTGTCCTTTTTTGTAAAGTAATTTCTTTTCTTTGGGTAGATACCCAGTAGTGGAATTGCCTTATTGAATGGTAGGTCTACTTTTAGTTCCTTAAGGAATCTCCATAGTATTTTCCATAGAGGAAAACATTTCACATTCCCACATATAGGGTATAAGCTTTCCCTTTCCACCACAGCTGTACCAACATTTATTGTTTTGTGACTTTTTAATAATGGCCATTCTGACTGGGGTAAAGTGGGATCACATTGTGGTTTTAACTTGCATTTCCCTGATGTGGAACATTTTTTCACATTTATTGAGGATTTGAATATTTTCTTTTGGAAAAAACTGTTCATTCTTTTCCTTTGTATTCTTTGTGTCACTATTTTATAAAAGCTGTGAGTTTTAACTTTTCAGGTGTTTTTTCATTGGTGGGTATCAAGTGTTTCCTTTTGTGTATATAGCTCTTTTAAGCATTTCCTGTCTCACTTGTCCCACTATGAGGGCAAGTCTCATAGTGACAAATTCCCTTATCAGGGAGAGATTGTATTTACCCTTATTTATTAAACTTAGTTTATCAAGACACAAAATTCTTGGCTGGCAGTTAATTTAGATGACTAGAAATAGGACCCTGATGTTAATTCCTTGTAAAGTTTCTGCTGGAAAATCTGCTGTTAGTCTGAAGGGGGTTTTGTGGGTTGCTTGATTTTCTCCTCTCACAGCTTGTAGAGTTTTCTTCTTCACTTTGATTTCGGCCAAACTGATGACTATGCACCGTGGTGAGGGCCTATTTGCCTTGAATTGTCTAGGTGTCCACTGACCTTCTTATATCTGGATCACGAGCAATACCAGGGAGTTTCCTCCCACGTTCTCTCAAATACATTTTCCATGCTTTTTGCTTTTTCTTCTTCCCCATCAGGGATACATATGTTTCTTGCATTTGTTTGTTTTATATAATCCCGTGTTTCTCAGAGAGATGGGTCATTTCTTTTTCTTTTTTCCTTATAATTAAAAATTCCCACTGTATTTTAATATTGTGTAAGTGACTCATTTGGAGAAGTTCTGTGTAATTTTTTCTTATATTATCTATCTTTTTGTGAATTTTGTGTTCATTTCCTAAATTATTTTATTTATTTATTTATTTTAGCTTTTCTGTGCTGATTTTCAACTCTCTCATCAATCCCATTTATCTTAATTGCCACCCATACTCTGAATTCCATAGCTGACATTTCATCAATTTCATTTTGGTTCAAGTCCCTTGTTAGAGAGCTAGTGTGATCCTTTGAAAGGGTTAAAGTAAACTTTTTTTTTTCATGTTGCCAGAATTCTTATGCTGGTTCCTTCTCATCTAAAAAGTCTTTCAGCTCAAAACAAATGGCTCTGTGGTACACTTTTTTCCCTCTGCAGGGATGAGAGGGAGACCCCCTGGGGGTGTTTGTGAGCCTTATTCTGGAAGATGCCAGGAAGAAAAGGAGTGGGTGCAGTTACAGGTGAGCCCTTAACATGCTGAGGCTATTCTGGATCTTCCTGTTCCCTTGTGCTGTCACCAGTGGGTGCAGTGGGCAGTTGTTGTGTGGGGACATCAAGAAGGCACTCAGGGGATGTTCAGTATGTGGCCAGGTCTGGGAGTGGCTGCCCCACCCAAGTCTGTCAGTGTTAGTGCAGGCATGTGCTCAGCCCACTGTCTCACCTGTGGCTGGTAGGCCCGTCCTGATGGTGGTGGCAGTCACAGGATCCACCAGTGTCTGGTCTGCCTGGGTCTCAGTGGTGGTGGGGCACATAAAACCCTCACACGGAGTACACACAAACAGCTGGCCTTCCTGCTCCCTCTCCAGCCCTACTGGGCCAATGGGTGGCAGCACCAATGAATCAGTGCTGGAAGATGTAGCATTTGGGGCAGGAAATCTCAAACTGGCACCAGCCACAGCCCCCAGGGATTGGGAACCAGTGAGACCACCTGTGCCTTCTCTCTAGAGTAATGCCAGTCCACAGCCTCTATTTAGCTCCCTGTATCAGACCCAAGGCCTGCTACAGTGGAAGGGTCCTCTGCAGTTCCAATTGTAATATGTATATGTGGCACCTTCTTTGAGTACCTCCAATTCTGCCAAGCAAGTGGGTTACTCCGTTTTCCTCTCCTTTCACTCTGGGAGCCTCTCTGTCACCTCTCTGTTGATTCCTAATTTTTTTCTGACTATCTGCTCCCCACTCTCAACCTCTCCACAGAGTGGTGTGTGCAGGCTGCTTCTAGTCCACCATCATGGCCCTCCCTCCTATGTATTGTCTTTAATGGTGATTCTGTGTTTTTAAGCAAAGAGCCCATTTCTATTTACATTTTTAAAATCTTATTTTAGGTCATCTTTTCTTAATCGACTATCCATCTATCTCTAATGGTTATCTTTTAATCTCATCTTCTTTTCTTTTCATTTTTGCCCACTCTTTCCATGAAGATATTTCAGGGTCAGGAACAAACAGTACAATAAATTTGGTAAATGGTGGAATCTTATATATGTCCAGTATTGTTTTTGTCCCTGTTAATTATCATGGAAGGATAAACCTAGACAATTTGCTCCTGATGAATGAATTGCCCTTTCCTAAACAGTTCGTTTGGGCGATGGCAAACTCCCCTTCACATATCTAGAGAAGTTCGATTAGCCCATTTATTAACCCCTTTTTAATGAAATCTTCATCTAAGAAGATTTTAAATTTTCACTATATACAACTCTGTTGGGCTGAGAAGATACTCTCTTCTACCTCTTATGCTTAGTTCGCTGACTTCTTGTATCCTTTTTAAACACTTAAACGGATGGAATTCTTAGTGTGAAGCATCTGAAGCTCATTTCATCTATACTTTCCCATATCTTAATGATGTCAACTGTTTCCTGGCATTCAGTATGCCACACCAGCTCCCACTGTTTTGGTTTATTTGTTTTTGGACTTCATGATATCCACATAGATGTGAATAAATAGGTGCTTAAGAATACGTGGACAGTAGTACTCTGTCCACCTGACAGAGGAACACCCTTGCAAGAAACAGCCGCCGTATTTTCTGTTCGATGGGATCTCGCATTTCTGAGCATGGGGAAAATAGACCAGAAGTAATGAAACTTCTTCTTACAAACAGATTTGGGCTTTTGCAGATGAGCTCATACTCATTCTTCTGGCTCTGCTTATGCACGTATGTGCCACAGATCAAATTCCATAGTGGCAATCCATTATCTTTCAGTAAGTGAAAATGCTTCTTAATTTTTAGCAATATGTTGTTAACCTTATATATATATATTTTTTTTTAATGTCATTATACAAAAAATAGGGGAAGACTATATCAGAAGTTACTAGCCAGTTGCATGTTTTCCTTTATCAATATTTACCCTGAGTAAAAATAATTCTGTGGGCACACAGAGTAAATAAATAGTGTGTGTTCATATATGTATGTATTGTGTGTGTATGTGTCTATGTATGTGTGTGTCTATAGTATAAATTGAGTACTTGGTAGTAAGAAAAAATTTCTCAAAAGAAATAATAAATTCAATTAAATCTGCTTCAAAACAGTAGTCCCAAGAAAATATTTAAGCATGTTGCAAGTCGTTTTTACAGACATAAACATAAAAAGAAAGTTAAATTTAGTGAAAGATAAGATTTCCAAGGAGCAGAAGGAACTCATCAGAATAAGCTACTTTCTTCATTCAGGGAACAACTTTCTAGCAACACTTGTAAGTATGTTGACACAGCACAAGCTGAATTCACATAGCTATCATGATGGTGACAGAAACAAAGGTTTATTTCCGAATGGGTAAAAGCAATGCCTTTGAGTTAGCCTTGATAAATACTCAAATAATAATTCAAACTTTTTAAATAAAATTTATACTTTAAAGCCACAGGACCAAGAAAAAGATATCCATTTTTATTTACATGCAGTGTCAACACCACATTCCTAACCTTGCTGGACAAATTTATTTGAGTTGATCTGTTTCCAGTGTCATTAGAGTAGTCAAAATCTCAGCTGAAAGAGCCCAGGATTTGGGCGTTTGGGTTCTTCCCCCACTGTCATTTGGTATTGTGACAGAAGACGGTTGATCTTGGTATGAAAAATGGTTTCAAATATTCACGTAGTGCTACATATTTTAAACGTGTAGAAATTTACATGAACCATAACAAGATGAGTAAAAAATGTCTAGCTTTATGTGAAGTATAATTATGACATTAAAAAAGGAGGTATTATAATTACTGGAATTTTTGACCAATCTCTACAGACATATTTGACCAATCTCTACAGAAATATTTGTATGATTTTTTTTTCAGTTAGAAAAGACAAAATAAGGAATCCAATGTACCAATGTATTCTCTGTTTCAAGTACCTCTCTGAAAACTGAAGGCAAATTGTATAATAATAGATACATTCTTTTTTAGATATCTTTCTTTTCAATAAATGTTGTTCCTCTCTAGTACATAACATCTCTTTCCATATGAATTTGTCATAAAAGAAAATGATCATTTAAACAAATGGTGTCACAAAGCTCACACTAGGGCAATTAACTCACACTTCTGAAACCTCGCTTAGGTGCTAAGAATTGGTTTTTCAGGACTTATAATTATATTGGCCTTCAGAGCTTAGTGCATTCAATCATATTATCTTAAGAAAATAAAACTCATAGTAACTATGTGAAGCAAATATTATCTATTTCCCTTTGCAAACAAAGTTAAGTCATTTCATCAATGAAACATCACTCATTAGAGATGTTAAAACTTATTTTATAAATTCTATAATAATAATTTCTACACTAAACTATTGGTTGGATGTGATGGCTCATCAGAAAAGTGAGACCCCACCTCAAAACAAAAATCAATAAAATTTAAAAAATGAAAACGACAACAACAATAAGAAATATAAAATCTAGCCAGGAGTTGTGGGCACCTGTAGTTCTAGCTGCTTGGGAGGCTGGGACAAGAGAATCGCTTGAGCCCAAGAGTTTGAGGTTGCTGTGAGCTATAATGTGACAGCACTCTACCAAGGGTGCCAAAGTGAGAATCTGTCTCAAGAAAACCAAAACCAAAAACCAAAACTATTACCATTGACATTGTGTGACTTTCCTCTTAATTTCGTTTTTATTGCTGTTGTCTTTTAGGATGCACTACACCAAAATAGGCACCTTGTAAGTGAACCTGCCTTTTCCCACTTTCTCATATCCATAAAAGATTTTACCAGCCTACCTTCCCTGTAAATAGATCATAAGATTCTCATATGACAGGTGTTCACCCTGTACTATACCCAGCAAGCAGGAATGTCATGCCCTAACACAGAAAAAAATCTAAATAAATAGGTCTTCCTGTCCCCCATAATTTATTACTATGAGATTATACTATTTTTTGTTTGATTATGTTTCTCCACAACTGTCTACTTTGTTCCTCACATATCACATATAAATACAGTTTTCTCAGGTTCTTCACTTTTTAAAGTATTCTGTTACATCACATTTTGGTTAAATATTTTTTTTCTTATTAGTCTGTTTTTTGTTATTAGGGTGTCATTCATGAACTTTGTAGTATAGAATGAAAGTATATTATTTTTTTTCTCCTACACATTATCTAGGATTTTGTCTAGCATTGTAAGCCTTTGGTAAGTTGAGAAAAGCTAGCTCCTAGAAAAATGGAGAGAAAAGTGCCACCTTCAGCAGAGAGATAGGTCTATACTAGATTTTGCAGGGGGTATAGCTAGACAGTAACAAGAACCTGTGGTGTGAAACAGAATAGACAAACAACATTACCAAAAGAAATTTTAAAAAATAATAATAAAAGTGCTATTTCTACTTTTTCAGGGTACTAGACTCTACAATAAAACAATAAAAAGACAATAGGCTTTTTCAGTATAAAATCACTCAAATCAACAATATAATGTTTAATTATATATATGGACAGATGTATAGTAGTAAAATTATAATGAGAAATAAGGAAATAATAAAAATTAGAATTGAGATAATTGAAACTAAGATAGGTATATTCTATTAATGAGGAGTACATGGGACCTTTAGTATATTGATAATGTCCTGTCTCTTAAGTTAGTGCTGATCAATTTGAATATTCACTTTATTATACAATATATCTTGTAGAGCTTATATACATTGATTTAAGTGTAAAAAATATATCCTATTCTTAAAAATTCTGAGAAAAGTTAGGATAAACAAATAGAACAATGGAACAGAATAGAGAACCCGGAAATAGAACCACACAAACATATTTTATTACTTTGTTTCTTGGCAAAGGAAAGAAAGCAAAACAATGGAAAGAAAAGATAATTCTTTAAGTAGATGATATAGGAACACCCAGACATCTACATCTACGTGCCAAGAAAAAAAATCTAGACAAATCTGGATATAGACCCTATACCCTTTACAAAATTTAACTCAAAACGAATCATGGACTTAGATATAAAATGCAAAATTACAGACCTCCAAGAAGATAGTACATAAAAAACAATCCAGATGACCTTGATTTGAGTGATGACTTTTTACATCACCAAATAAGTCAGACTTCACTAAAATGAAAAACTTCTGGGTGATATCAGTAAGACATTGGACTAAGACACTACAGACTTGCCTTCCTCTACAAAGACAGAGTTTACAACAATACATAGACTAGAATACCTCTGTGAGAATTCTAGAGACCAGCTAAAAACTATAGTCCATTGGCCATTATGCAACAAAGAGTGGATTTCAGAGAAAGGGACTAAAAAATATGTGGTGTTTGCCGTATCCATTCATGCTCCTCCCTCTATGTGATGTAGCATAGAGCAACTTAACTGCAGTAGCAGCCAGGAGGAACGCTGCAATACTCCAAACAGGGCTCCCCTCTTAGAAAGAAAAAAGTGTAAAGAAATAGAATGTGTGTCCAACATTCTGGCTTATCTGAGAGCTACCCAAGGGACCAATTGCTCTCTTTCCTTACCGTGAGTACCAAGAGATGGATGAGACTTACATTCATATTACCAAGTGAAAGAAGCCAGTCTGAAAAAGTTCCATACTGTATGACTCCAACAAACAGAGAGACCTCAAGGACACTGTGAGTTCAGTTCTAAACCTCTGCAGTGAAGCGAATATTACAATAAAGTGAGTCCCATTGTTTAGTTTCCAGGTCCATTTAAATTCATCTTTACACTATATTATAGTATATAAAGTGTATTATTACAAGCATTATGCTTAAAACATAGATTTACTTTATTTAAAGAATATCTTACTGCTAAATAATGCTGACAATCATCTGAGCCTTCAATGAGTGATAATCTTTTTGCTGGTGGAAGGTCTTGTCTCAATGTTGATTATTGCTGACTGATCAGGCTGATGGTTGCTAAAGGTTGGGGTGGTTGTGGCAATTTCTTAAAGTAAGACAAAAATGAAGGTTGACACCTTTATTGATTCTTTCAGAAAATATTTCTCTGTGGCTTTCAATGCCTTTGATGGCACTTTGTCCACAGTAAAACTTTTTTTTTTTCACAATTAAAATTCTCTTAAATGCTTCCACTGCTTTATTAAGTACATTTGTATAATATTTTAAATCCTTTGTTGTCATTTCAATATTAATAATATTCACAGTATCTTTACCAGGAGTAGATTCTATCTGAAGAAACCACCCTGTTTGCTTTGTTTGCTCAAGAGTTGTAAAAAAACCCAACTCTTTATCCATTAAAATTTTACCATGAGATTGCAGTAATTCAACCTTATTTTCTATATAGTTCTCTTACCATTTCTACTACATCTGCAATTATTCCCTCCACTGAAGTCTTGGGTCTCTCAAAGTCATCCATGAGAGTTGGAATTGACGTCTCCAAATCATTGCTATTTTTACCACCTCCCTGGAGTCACCAATGTTCTTAATAGCATCTAGAATGAAAAAATATTTCCAGAAGGTTTTTACTACTATACCTTGCTTAGACCCATGAGAGAAATCACCGTCTATGGCAGCTATTGTCCTATCAAAAGTATTTCTTGAACAAAGTAGAACCTCTGGATGTTGGCCACCCAAGAAACTATAACAAATTGGTCAACATATGGAGGTGGTCAACTTAAGGAACTAGGCCTACTGTACTAATGTCTACATGTGATGCATGTCCAGTCTATGAAAATTAGGTCAACTTAAGGATGTGGTCAATGGAGGGAGATGGTCAACTATGGAGGTTCTACTATAATACTACTTGAAAGTACAAATTACTCCTTGGTCTATGGGCTACAAAATACATGTTGTGTTAGCAAACATGAAAACAATATCAATCTCCTTTTACATCTCCATCAGAGCTCATGGGTGACCAGGTGCATTATCACTAAGCAGTAATATTGTGATAGGAATTTTATTTTTCTGAGTAGCAAGTCTCAATAGAGGACTTAATATATTCAGTAAATCATGGTGTAAGCAGATCTGCTGCAATCCAGGCTCTGTACCACTTATAGAGAACAGGCATAGTAGATTTACCATAATTCCTAAGGGTTATAGGATTTTAACAATGGTAAATGAGCACTGGTTTCAATTTGAAATCACTCAGCTACCTTAGCCTCTGACAAGAGAATCAGCCTGTCCTTTGAAGTATGTAAGCCAGGCATTGACTTTTGCTGTCTAGCTGTGAAAGAAGACCTAATCTTTCAATAGAATGTTGTCTCATCCACACTGACAATCTTTCGTTTAGTTTTTAGACACCTTCATCAGTTACCTTTGCTAATTCTTCCGAGTAACTTGCCGCTTTTACACCAGCACTTGCTGCTCTATCTGGCGCTTTTATGTTATGGACATGGCTTCTTTCCTTAAATTTCAGCTAGCTAGCTTCCAACTTTAGTTCTGCAGCTTCCTCACCTCTCTTAGCCTTCAAACAATTGAAGAGAGTGTAGACCTTGCTTTGGGTTAGGGTTAGGCGTAGGCCGTGACTTAAAAGAATGTTGATCTTCCAGTTAGAGCACTCAAATTTTCTTCACATTAGGAATAATGCAGTTTTGCCTTCTTACCATTTGTGTGTTCACTGGAGTAGCATTTTTAATAAAATAACTTTCCTTTGCATTCAAAAAGGACATTGTTTTTTAGCCTGTATCAGCTTTTGAAGTGCCTTCTTCACTAAGCTTAATTATTTCCAGCTTTTAATTTAAAATAGGTTATTTTTCCTTTAACTTGAATGCTTAGAATCCATTAGAGGTGTATTAATTGAACTATTTTTAATATTGACAAATCTCAGGAAACAGGCAGACCTGAGGAGAGGAAGAGAGATGGGGGAATGACCAATCAGTGAACAGTCAGACCCCCCCCCCACACACAATGTATCTATTGATACACCTGAGATTTGTGGCTTCCACAATCACAATAGTGACAACAGCAATCACTTATCACAAATTACCATACCACATATGATAATAATGGAAATGTTTGAAATCTTTCAGGAATCACCAAAATGTGACAGGGAAACATGAAGTGAGCACCTGCTGTTGAAAAAACAGCACCAAGAGAATTGCTGGACACGGGGTTGCCATAAACCATCCATGTGTAAACAATATCATATTGGAGAAGTGCAGTAATGCAAGTACAATATAAGCTATCTATGACATACTGAGAAAAGCAAAACTAGAGAGGCACTAAAAGGTCACAGGTTTGGAAGAGAGAGGGATAAGCAGGAAGAATACAGAGAATTTTTAGAGCAGTTGAAACTATTCTTTATTTTTTGAGATAGAGTCTCGCTTTGTTGCCCTGACTCTGTCTCAAAAGAAAAAAAAAAAAAGAAAAGAAACTACTCTTTATAATACTATAATTGTAAATACATTTTAGAATGTATTTGTCAAAACCCATGGAATAGCACCAAGAATGAACCCTAATGTAATATATGAACTTGGCGTGATAATGATACGTCAGTGTGGGTTTATCAATTCTAACAAATGTGCTGCTCTGTGGAGAGTGTTGATAGTGGGAAGTTTGCATGGTGCAGGCGGGAAGGGATTGTGTGGGAACCTTCTGTTCCTTCCGCTCACTTTTGCTCTGGAGCCAATTACTTCTCTACAAGACAAAGTCCAATTAAAGACAAATTTTAAAGACGTGAAAATTTTTCGACAAAGATTTCATAATATATTTAGAAATAAAGGCATTATTGGTACAATGATAGTAACTTATGTTTTAGTGCTATTGTTAATAAGGTAATTGGTGTTAGTGGGTTCAAGATAAGTTTCACTGTGATTCTGACAATTTTGGTTTTTACAAAGAATTGAGGAGAAAACTTGCAACAGAGAGCAGCATAAGAAAGATGAAGAATGTGCATTTCATCTTTAGGACAGCTAGTTCTTAGCATATAAAATTTTGTTACAATGGTAAAATGCATGAGAGAAACACCGTGGGGAAATAGGAGATTAGAGAAATGGATGAATTTGAAAAATGCCAGCACCAGACTTTGGCCCAGTCACTGTTTGCCTCTGAGACTCCATTTTCTTCTCTGAAAAATCCAATGGCAAATGGGTGAGTGCTAAAGGGATTGCAGGGTGGTGCTGTGGCTCAGTGCGTAAGGCACTGGCCCCATATACCAAGGGTGATGAGTTCAAACCTGGCCCTGGCCAAAGTGTAAAAAAAAAAAAAAGTAGCTGGGTGTTGTGGCGGGCATCTGTAGTCCCAGCTACTCTGGAGGCTGAGGCAAGAGACTTGCCTAAGCCCTGGAGTTGGAGGTTGCTGTGAACTGTGATCCCACAGCACTCTACCAAGGGTGATAAATGAGACTCTGTCTCTACAAAAAAAAAAATTTTGTGTAAAAAGGGATTTCTTGCCAAATAATAAAAAGGGATGAGCAAGAAGGATGTACAGTCTTGTTTCAGCCACCTCTCAGAGCTGCAACACAATTTCCTTTAACAATTTGCTTGGGAAACAGCAATTCACTGTCAGAGTTATCACTGCACAATTCTAAGAACAGTTTGGCTTTTCCAGTAGTCTTGGCATTAATATTTTACTATATTTTTCTGAGATATAAATTAGCACAGTGAAACCTTTACCTAGTAATTAATGCCCTGCTGGGTCCTGTAAAGTAAGAACCATGCAGGGAGATAAAAGGCACAAGGAGGAGGGAAGGAGCTAGGGGCTTCAACAGGAGGCGGCTCTGTTTTCATATGAAAACACGAACAGAGAGGGCTGGTAAACTTAGAAGGTTTGGGGAAATGGCAATAAACAGCAAGTTACGGGTGTGCCACACACAAAAATTAGTTGGATTAATTTTGTTGTAACAAATAGGAGGGGGAGGATAAGGCATGGAAAGGGTCTAAACAGGAGAGGAAGATTTGAATCCAGGGTGTCTCTCAAAAATTATTGTTCTCAAGTTGCTGTAATTTGTTGATTTCTTCTCTCTTAGCTTATTGGTTTCGATTTTTAGTTCTAAAATGAGCCAGAGTAACAGTTGACTATGTAAAGGAAGAGATGTGTGTATCAGAAGCCAGGCTGTTTTCTCCACAATGTGTAATGCTTATTCATTTACATCTTCTGGAACTAGTAAGACGGAAAGATATAAAATATGTCAGAGAGCCAATATTTGAGATTAATTCTAAGACTACACTCTAAGCTGGGCAAATATTTACTGAGAATTCTATTGCTCATTTCAAATCTGTGGTTAGGCCCTTGGCCAATCCTGATCACTGAGGATTTTTGAGGTGAGCACCAACATGAAGCATAGCAACACAGATTGCCCAAATCCAGGCAAGATGGGTAATCATTATCAAATCTACCCAAATTAAAACCTAAAAAATCCTTTTAGAATAAAAAAAAAAATCCTAGCAAAACAATACTACTAGAACCTAGTATGTATTGTAATCTAAACACCCACTTCTATTTCCAGGAAAAACATGTAATCTGAGTGAAAAAAATTGGACATAGGAAGAAAAAGGAAAATTTTTTTCAGTTCTCATACTATTATGATGTGTAGTCAATTAGTACTTATCTTTCAAAGTCCCTGGGAGAGAACTCCCGTGGAAAGGATAATTGGACTTCTGTGTAATCTTAACAATGACTTGCAGAATCCCAAGGCTTTCTTTGCCTCGTGGATATCCTTTGAGCTCTTCTAAAAATTCACTTGGCATTTAGAGACCCAGTGAGAAGCAATAATGTCAATTTTATGTTCCTTCACAAACTATTTTTGTCTTTTTTTTTTTTTTTGTAATTAAATAATCTCCACACTCTTAGGACTGCATGACTTTCCTCCAGGAGGAGCCCCTGCTCTAGGGGCCCCTCCAGGATACCCTGTTAACTTTATTACCTATCTTCAAACTCTGCTGCTCTGTGGAAGTTTCTCAGACTTTCCTTGTTTTTGTAGACCTTGATAACTTTACAGATTATTGGTCATGTTTTTGGTAGAATGTCTGTCCATCTAAGTTTGTCTGATGTTTTTCATGTGGTTAAACTGCCGTTATTTGTTTGGAGGGGGTAAAGACTACAAGTGTGCAGTCTTGTTCTGAATGCAACATATCAAGGGTACCTGCTATCAGCTTGACTTATCACAGCACAGATGATGTTAACCTTGATTACCTGGCTAAGAAAGTGCTTGTCATAATTCATTGCTCTAGAGCTAAATTTTCATTTACTTCCTTTCCATACTGTACTTTCAGAAACCAGTTCACTACATGTAGTTCACACGAAAGAGACAGAAAAATTACACTCTATCTCCTCTTCGAGGGTGGAATATTTCAGTAAATTATTTGGAATTCTTCTGTATCAGAAAATTATTTCTTCTTCCAATTTATTCATTCAGTTCTACTTATTTATTCATATAAGCATAGAACTATGGACATTTATTTCATACTTTGAGTTATAGTCCAAAATTACTTTTTTCATTGTGCCGGCCAAATTGTTATAGCTTTGACCATTAGGAGATCTTTCAATTTGACACCTATGGCCCCCTGACGCAATACCGTCATTTTATTTTTTGAGTACCTCCTCACCTTCTGGCACTAGGAGATGTTCCAGATTTATGCTGTATAGTCCCTGACCCAGCCCTATGATCAATCATTTCTATAAAGAACCATGATAATTTTTACTGGATAATGGCATTATAAACCAAGATGTCAGTACTGAATGTGCTTACACTTTCCCCTTATAGGGATATCATCACTTCTAGACTCTCTAACTAAAGAAAGGTAATTGGTGTATGTACTCTAATCTGTGCATACACAGATAGATAAATATAAATGCACATCTATACTCTGAGTACAATGTGGTTCATTGTAGCTTTCTCCCTTTGCCTATCAATAATCTCCAACCCCAATGGTGAGAAACCTGGCTCTCACTATCATTTATTTATTTTATTTTATTTTTTAATTTTAAAAGTCTCACTATATTGTCCAGAATAGAGTGCAGTGGGTATTCCTAGACAAGATTATAGTGCACTGCAGGCTCAAATTCCTGTTCTCAAGTAATGTCCCCAGCAACTGGGACTACAAGCATATGCCACCATGCCTGGCTCATCCATTTACATATTTGATAAATGGACATCAGTTTCAGAAATGTTAACCCTTATCCCCATGAGAAACAACATTACTAACTAGAGTAGAATGCTTCTGCACCATTGCTTTTTTCTTTAATCTTGTCTAAGTCATTTCCAAAGTTCCTTAGCACACACCTTATTATTTTTTCCCAACCATTTCACTGAGGTTATGTCATTCTGTATTACAGTTAGATTTTTCTGGCCATAGTCTATAGTACATTTTGGAATTCCCCATACCTCACATTTGATATTTCTTTTCGATAACATGTAGCTGAATATTTTTGTTGCTGTTGTTGTTGGAGTTGGCCCTGGCCAGGTTTGAACCCGCCAGCCTCGGTGTATGTAGCTGGTGCTGTAACTACTGTGCTACAGGCGCTGAGCCTGTAGTTGAATATTTTTTTAATACACTCTCATAGTATTGTTCTTTCTTT
>CAUYQV010010807.1:0-13146 GCA_963574575.1 Galagoides demidoff | reverse complement strand
AGTGCACTGATTTTTTTTTTTTTTTTTTGAGACGGAGCCTCAATCACAGCTCATAGCAACCTCCAACTCCTGGGCTCAAGCGAGTCTCCTGCCTCCACCTCCCAAGTAGCTGGGACCACAGGCACCCGCCACAACGCCCAGTCATTTTTTGGTTGCAGCCATCGTTGTTGTTTGGCAGGCCTGGGCTGGGGATTCAAACCTGCCACCTTAGGTGTACGTGGCTGGCACCTTAGCCGATTGAGCCACAGGTGCCGAGCCCTTGTCTGTAATTATTAATGGTACAAACACCTTCAACTCAGCCATCTGAAAACTTTCATTGACTTGACCTTCCTTCTCCTCATTTCTTAAGAATCAGAAGTTTTATAAATTTTGTTTCCATAATATTTCTTAAAATTATTTCTCCATCTTTTGAAATTTGAAGACACCTTATCGATTATTTTCTTATAATAACCATAGTCACCATGATACAGCAGATTCTTTGGATTAGGCCCCAAGCTACATGAATTATATTGTACTTATTACATTATTTAGTCACTATAGCAACTACATAGGAAATGTACTATCATATATCTGTTCCAGAGCAAACAAAGAAAATAAGCCAAAGTGTTTACCTTACTTGTCCAAAGTCACCCTGACATCGCTAAAGCTCAGATCCACGGTTGGTTACTTTTAAAATCCGTGCATTTGTAGCACATCATCCTGTTTCTTCTTTTTATTTTTATCATCTGTTACCTTTTATTGCATATGTATGGATGTGTGCATCTTATTTCCCTTTGTAGGTCATAGATTCTTTTATGATAGGGTTCATGTAAACTATTCATATTTCTCTCTTAATCTCACTTAGTACTTACTGTTTAGAAAGGACCTTGAAACATTCAGTAATAGTTTATAATCAAATGGATGTGTAACTTCTGAGACTAAATAGAGGCCTTTATCTTTACCAGGAATCCCTTTGGTAAGAATTAAGATACATAGTTTGTGAGCCACTTTACTATTTAAAAACATAAAAAAGAATCTGTGAACACAAGGTATTCATCTCTTTAAACATATGAAATTCAAATACAGTTGCCTTGGCATTAAACATTTGAATTTGTATGCAAAACGTCAAAGTTCTATAATTTTTCTGTTAGAGATGCACATACTAGCTTTTCAAGTTTTCTCATGTATAAACAGTTTCATGTAGGAAAACTGTACTCTCTAATTTATGGTAAACTTCGTTAGCTCACCTTAACACATTTCTGTCCCAGACCTGGACATTTATAAGAAAATGAATATTGCATTAGCCAAATATGGAATATCTTGGAAAAAATTTGTCTGTCATCATAATAGATTTTTCTTCATGTTGCCAGGATCATGATACTAAGGTGGGATTCCCAGGATTTATATGGTTTCAAAAATGGTAGGGATTAGACATCCAATGCTACCATTATGTGAAATAACATTATATTCACATCTCAGAGAATTACTATAGAAAAATGACTGTAGATCTTTGCCATCCTTTTCGTATTTAAAACATCAGTGTGACAATAACTATGAAAATGGAAAATACCAAAAGCTCTGGAGTCACAAGTGTTGGGTTTGACTCTTGGCTTTTCATCTATTGGGCATAACCCTACTGGGGAAATCTACAGCTTCTTTAGGTCTTAGTCATTTTATCTGGAGAACTGTGAAGATTAAGATTATATAACAATTTTTGTGAATTACACAGAGGAGGGTTATTACTGTTGTTAATGTGAAGACAAATCATAAGTCTAAAGGTATGAGGACACCAGAAATAGTTGATAGCATCAAACAGAAATGAAGAAACCACAATATACCAGGAAAATGAGCTATTGAGTATTAGCACAGCAGGGGGGATATCTAGTCTCTTGTTGATAGATAGAATAATTAAGAACTAATGGCAAACTGCTCAGGAGATCAATACAAACTAAGCATTAATTTAATAAGGGTTTTTAAGAGTAGTCATGAGATATTACTATGATTTCTGCTTTACTGCTACTAGTACTATTAGCTTTTATTTAGCCAAACATACCCTAAATTCTACATAGTTTATTGTTCACAATAATTCTTTAGGATAAATCTTGAAATTATCCAGCTTTTACAGATGAGACACAGAGTGGTTAACTCTACCAAGGTCACATATAAATGTTTCAAATCATATAAGTATGATAGTCAATATTTGCATAGTGGATGAAAATGTGAGATTTTTCTAATCAGATGATATCCAAGGGTGAAATCAGTAAACTTGCTTTAAAGAATAAAATAAGTTGTGGAGGTTATATTTCTTCTCTTCCATTGGAGGATAAACTTTCATTAATATTTAAAAAAGTATTTCTCACTGATTGTATATATTATATAATATAATGTGTATTTTATGTGTAATATGTGGTATGTAAAATATTATGCAAATATAATCATATCCATATGTATTTGCTTGTTCTAGAGTAAGTGAGTTCTTCCTTTTTTTAGAGACCCTACTCCTAAACCACAGTTACAATCTAATATGAGCCCTCCAGGTTTGTATAGTGATATATAATATATATTTACACATATATAAACATACACAAAGAGATATATAGGATTTTTCTTTTTTGGTTGGGGGCTGGGTTTGAACCTGCCACCTCTGGTATATGGGGCCGGCACCCTACCCCTTTGAGCCACAGGTGCCGCTTGATATATAAGATTTTTGTCATTGATTTTCAAATATGAGACCCAGTTTTACACTTTTTTTTTTTGCATTTTTGTGTTTTTCTTTTCTCACTCAATAGAACTGCATTGAAGTCTCTCTAAATCAATTAGTTAAGCTCAGATTTATTCCAAGGGGTGTATGTGCCATAATCCATCCAACTGTTTTCTTGTTAATACATATTCCCTTGATTTTCAGATCTTTTGCTATTATAAACAATGATGTGTTAAATATCCTGCTCATAAATCCATGTGTGCTGTTGTTATTTCTTGTAAAAAGATTCCCCGTTGTTAGATTGCTGGATTGAATGAGCAGGAGATGCCTTCTGAAACAAAATTAGAAACTAACTCATCATAAGAAGAAATCGAAATCGAAAAATATTTGTTTAGATAAATGTGTGTTTAAAAAAATCATAAGGAAAGTCAACTGGTATTGAAGAATTATTTGCAAGGAAAAGGACAAAGGGTTAACTTAAAACTTAACAGGAAAAGGACAAACACGCTAATAGAAAAATGATAAGGGTGGCACCTGTGAGTAGAATGCTGGCCCCATATACCAAGGGTGGTGGGTTTGAACCTGGCCCCGGCCAAACTGCAACAACACAAAAAATAAGTGGTGGGCACCTATATTCACAGCTACTTGGGAGGCTAAGGCAAGAGAATCGCCTAGACCCAAGAGCTGGAGGTTGCTGTGAGTTGTGATATTACAGCACTCTACTGAGGGTGACAAAGTGAGACTCTGTCTCTAAAAAAAAAAAAAAAAAAAAAGAAAGAAAAAGAAAAGAAAAGAAAAATGATGAAAGAAGAGATGATGTGACTCATGAGATAGCAAACCCAAATTACTAAAGATAAAATAAGAAAAAATAATAGCTAGACAAATAACATGACTATCAAATATAGCAGCATGTAAATTATGGTTAACAACAAAATATCATTTTATATTATATATATATAATTTTTTTTTTAGACAGATGAATAGAAGGCAATCAATTGCCATCTATTGCAAAGGTTGATTAAGGGAGAAGAATATTTATACTTACACGTTGTTAATGAAAATATGAAAACAGGTATAGATTATTGGAAAAGAAACCTGGCAACATCTGTAAAAATCTGAATTTTAATATGAATCAATTTGTAATTGCTATAATTAATCTGAATTTCAAGGCCTGCTCTATCTAATATTATGTCCTGATATCTTACTAGTTCCTTTCAGAGTATTCTGGTTCTGCCAATTGTAATCAGACTATATTCATAGTGAATACCTTTCTATTGATCAAATTCTATCTTTTAGTGTCAAATTTAAGAGAGGGAAAGAAGGAAAGAAGATAGGAAGGAAGAAAGAAGCAAAAAAAGAAAGGAGAAAATTTTAGAGGTATTCTTTTTCAATTTCTAAGAATTACATACAAGAAGATATACATATGTTACATAAGATTTTAAACATTGAGATACGTCTTTTAAATACAAAGGACTAGATACATTAGAATCCATCCTTAGAAGTGGATGTGCCCCCACTTGTGAATTGTACTGCTCCCAATATGGTTTGGGCAATGGTCTGTTTAGAGTCCGGAAAGTAGTGTAGATAATTCCCCAGGGCTCTGTTAGGATCTTCTGTTACATGAAGTCCAGTACTTGGACTCTATTTTATCCTCCTGGACTTTGAAGGAAGAATGGAGCAAGGTGTCTAATTGTGGAAGAAAATGACAGCGTAACATTGTTGCAGATCCAATCAATCTCCTTTAGATTTGGTCAGTTCTCTTCCTTTCTTCAATCAATAAGTCACACTTGATTTGGTGGGGCAGCTATACAGAAACCACAAAATTGGAATGTCGCTTCTTATCCAGACAGGGGATGTCATTTGGGGAACTTCAAATACCTATTATATTTTTCTTACTTGAAACTAGACTACACCAAAAGTTAGGATTATAAAAATCTTTTTCCTTTTTTTAATTAGTACCAGTGTTCCCCACAAGAATAGCCTGAAGATAAATATGACAATGTCTTGAGTAGATTCAAGGCAGGAAAAGGGGAAGGCAAGTTATAAATATTAATATTAGTGTTCCTTCTGACACAGTTAGCCTACCAACGGAAATTGCTGTTATCAGCACAATGTGAATGACTGCTGGCCTTATTTTCTTTCAATGGCTCTGTTCCTGAAGTCACAGTGAACATATGTGGAAATAGCCAGATTTAACACAAACGCAAATGTTTGCTCTTGCTGTGCCCAGGACTTGTTATAGCAATCTTTGAAAAGTGAATTGTTTTGCCAAGTGAAGACTTAAACTGTAAACTGATAATTAATAATTCAGGCATGTTAGTTTTCTTTTAATCTTAGCTCTAAGACATTTCACATTTGATAACCAAGTGAGAGTTTCCCTAAAGTAAACAAATTAAAGTTATGAATTTTGATGTTGTGAATTTTCCAGGGGCCTCTGAAAGGCTGCATGTGAGCTAAGAAGCCAATTGTTCACTTCTGTGCTGACACTCATGCCTGGAATTATGGCAAACAGCATAATCTCAGAATTGAGAAATGGAACTGGGAGGACAAAGCACTTTTATTTTTATTACTTTTCAAGGGCATGCCATCCTTCTTGCCATCTTTATTGCAATCGTCACCAGATGCATTTATTCTGTACACATCTCGTGTGCTTCACCCATACATACAAGGTTAAACACGCATTTGTTTTCCTGTCTTTTATGAATTTAAATTCCAAACTAGGTGATAGGTCTTGTGTATTGGGGTTCAGTAGTAGAATTTACCAAGTAATAGTGGGGAAAATATTGTGCGGGATGACTAATGAACAGAAAATTGGGGAAATTCTGCTATAATCAAAAAAATGTTAACTTTTGTTTAGGACTTACTAAAGTTTTGAAGTGTTTGTGTAAAAATGAATTTTAGTAATATCAAGATATTTACATATGTTTAAAATAATTTATACTAGATTAGATTCAAATCATTTATATAATATATGTATATCACATTTACTATACTTAATAAGTATTATATTCTGTGTGTTGAGAACACAATTAAAATGTATGCTTTTTGGCTGGGCACAGTGGCTCATGCCTATAATCCCAATACTTGGGAGGCTGAGGCAAGTGGATTGCCCTGAGCTCATGGGTTCGTGACCGGCTTGAGCAAGGGTGAGACCCCATCTCAAAGAAATAGCCTGCTGTTGTGGCAGGTGCCTGTAGTCCCAGCTATTCAGGAGACAAGAGGATCACTTAAGACCAAGAGTTTGAAGTTGCTGTGAGTTATGATGCCATGGCATTCTACTGAAGGCAACAAAAGGAGACTGTCTCAGAAAAAAAATGTATATTTTTTGTGTATGTTAATACTGCCTTTGTTCTTACAAGAGATCCCATTTTAAAATTAGTTACTCAATTTAGTCGACTTATTTTCCAAATACAAAACATTTGTTGTTAAAAAACAGTACACTTGTATGGAAAGTGTCCCTTACAAATAGAGAAAGTATAAAAAGGTTTGGAAAAATATCATTTGTAGTTATCTTCAGAAGTTAAGTTACACTTAAACTGACGTTTTTTCCATTAAATATAATTTTTGTGCATAGTACTGTATAAAATTTTGAAAATACCAAAAAAGTACAAAGGAGCAAAATTAGAAAAAAATCATCTGGTTAACATGTTGTGTATTTTTTTCCCCCATTTAAAAAAATGTGTAATGGTATGTTCAAATTCATATACACATGCTGTTAAAAGCTAAAAATGTAATGACACAGTCTATAAACGGAAAACTTCAGAGCAGGGATGTTAATGGAGTTACATAACCCAAATCCTCCTTTCCCATTTCCTACGACTTCAGTAGCAGCCTGGCTGCAGCTGAACCCTCATTCCACAGCAGCTTCTCATACTGCTTCCCTTGAACAAAAGTATGTTTAGTTTCCAGAAAAGGACATCCTTTCTTAACTTTGGGCCTGTGCACATTCCCTCTTTCTGTTGCCTGGGACACTCTTCTCTTCCACCCCAAGCTCTTATTTTATACGTCCTTTCTGCTCATTCTTTTCTGTTGACGCAGCTTCTGACTTCCTGCTCCTGGATTGGAGGATCCTATCTTGTGCCCCCACAGGACTTCACATTACTCACTCTTAAAGTATGCCACACTACATCATAGCTGCCTGCACGTCTATATTTGCTACTAGACAGGAGGTTCTGTGAAAGTAGAGATTGTTTCCAGTTTGCTTTTCTTCTCCCCGCCCTTTGGAGACAGAGTTTCATTCTGTTGTCCCAGACTAGAGGAGGTAGCATCATAGCTCACGGCAACCTCAAACTCCTGGGCTCAAGCCATCCCCCTGGTTCAGCCTCCCGAGTAGCTGGGACTATAGGTGTGGGCCACCATGCCCAGCTTGTTTTTCTGTTTTTATTTTATTTATTTATTTATTTATTTATTTATTTATTTATTTATTTATTTATTTATTTTTTCTGTTTTTAGTAGACATGGGGTATCATTCTTGCTCAGGCAGGTCTCAACAGCTGAGCTCAAGCAATCCACTCACCTCAGTGTCCCACAGTGCTAGGATTATAAGCATGAGCCACGCTGTCCTCAGACCTGTCTTTGCTTTCAGCTGTATACTCAGCACCAAGTTGGCACACAGTAGGGGCTCAAAAATATGTTTTGAATGGGTCAACAGAGCAAATCTTCCACCAATTACTCTCATCTCGTGGAAACTGACTTTCCCACCCCGTATTAGTTACAGAGGACTTTTCTGTACAAAGTTTGTTTCTTAAATCTCTAATCTACAGAAGTGAAAATTGTCACTAAGATCATTCTTCTGTCTTTATTTTAGAAAGTTTTTTTGTTAAATATACTTATATAATTAATACAGCAGTTTTATTTTGTTTATTCAGTTGAAAATACTGAAAGTACTATGAATGAAAACTTTGATGAGAGATCATTTTATTTTATGCTTTTACATTAAAGATTAAAAAACCAAACCTTTAGAAATATCAGGAACACCTATGTCTTCTTAGTTTTCTGGAACTTTGAAAAGGAGCTAGTTTACCTTTATGTTCTCAATACCAAGCATCAATTGGGATCTTGATAAATGTTTCAAACAAAAGAATTTGGAAGACTGTATTTGATATATTGAAAGAATATTTTGTTACTAACATTTATTAAGCTCTATCTAAAGGTAAAGTCATCTTTTAGTTACTCCTCTCAATGGGGGAAGACACTAGTCTGAATGGTTGGAAAATGAAAATACATGATCCAACTGAGGATGACAGAGATGGACGGAGAGAAACACAGGCTGGCAACTTCTCACGCTGCTTCCTGGGCCCTGCAGCCCTTCTGGATGGACAATCTGGTTTGACTAGATGGAGTGGGTCATATATACATATACACCTGTAAGTCTGCTTCCAGTTTTCATTTTCCACTTAATTTCAAGTGGTATCCATGAGAAAAATATAAACTAGTGCAGAAATAACTAGTAAAAATAGAAAGCGCAGTGAGGGGAAGGCAATCTCGTTAGATTTCAATGTTAAGATTAGTAAAAGTCTAGTATAACATCATAGGAAGATTAATCCATGCATTTTAAACATGCATGGTTACCCAGGATTTAGATAGCCTAATGCTTTGGAAAATCAATTATTGTTATCTAGTTTAAAAAAGAATGTTAAGAGTACTTCTTTTTTACCAGCCTGAGCAAATGTCCTATCTCTATTAAAAATAGAAAAACTAGCAGGGCATGTGGTGGGAACCTGTAGTTGCAGCTACTTGGGAGGCTGAGGCAAGAGAATCACTTAAGCACAAAAGTTTGAGGTTGCTGTGAGCTATGATGCCATGGCTCTGGGCTCAGGGTGACTGAGCAAGACTCTGTCTCAAAAAAAAAAAAAAAAAAGCAAATCTTGACTCTGGCGTTTTATCAGCCGGCTATTTTTCCTTAAGTAAATTATAATTTGATAGTTCAAAAAAAAAAAAAAGAGTACTTCTTTTTTAATGTAGAAACAGAAGCTATTATTCTTATTATTTATTTTAAAATATTAAGGTGGTACAAGTGTTTTTGTTACATGAATATCTTGTATAATGCTTGAATCAGGGCCTTTAGTGTGCCCATCGCCAGAATAGTGTTCATTGTGCCCAACAGGAAAGTTTTTAGCCCTCACTCTTTCCCCCTTTCTCCTCTTTTTGGTTTCCAATATTCTTTATATCTCTTTGTGTCTATGTGCATCCATTGTTTAGCTCCAATAATTAGAGAATACATGGGATATTTGTTTTTCCATTTCTGAGACACGTAGGATAATGGTCTTTAGTTCCATCTAAGTTGCTGCAAAAGACATTATTTCATTTCTTTTTATGGCTGAGTACTACTGCATGGGATGTGTGTGTGTATACTTATATATATGTATATATACAGTATGTATGCATATAACATTTTCTTTATGTGTTTAAGAATTGCTGGGCACTTAGGCTGATTCCACACCTTTGAGATTGTGATCTGTGCCATGACAAACATTTGAGTGAAGGTGTCTTTTTGCCAAAATGACTTATTTCCCTTTGATTATTTAACCAGTAGTAGAATTTCTCAAATTGAATGGTAAGACCACATTTATTTCATTGAGGAATCTCCATATTGTTTTTCATAGAGGTTGTATTAATTTTCAGTCCCACAAATAATGGAGAAGCATTCTTTTCTCTCTGCATTCATGCCAGCATCTGTTGTTTTTGACTATTATTTTGAGGTAGAGTCACTCTTTTGCCCTGAGTAGAGTGCCATGGCATAATAACTCACAACAACTTCAAACTCATGGGCTCAAGCAACACTCTTGCCTCAGCCTTGCAAGTAGCTGGGACTATAGGCACCCACCACAATGTCCAGATAGTTCTTTTATTTTTGGTAGAGATATAGTCTCACCCTTGCTCAGGCTAGTCTCAAACTCCTGAGCTCAGGCAATCCACTTGGCTCAGCCTCCTAAAGTTCTAAGATTATAGGCATGAGCTACCATACCTGGCATATTTTTGAATATTTAATAATGGCCATTCTGAAAGGAGGTAGCATCTCATTGTGGTATTAATTTGCATTTCTCTGATGATTAGGGATTTTGAACATTTTTTCATATTGTCTATCTTTTTTCAAGAAACTTCTGATCATGGAATGATCAACCAATTTTATATGGAATTGGTTATTTCTTCCTTATAGATTTGAGTTCATTATGGGTTTTGTACATTAGCCTTTTATTGGATGTATAGCTTATAAATATTTTTTCTCATTGTATAGGTTGTCTATTTACTGTGCTGATTATTTCCTTTGTTGTACATAATTGTTCTTTTAAACAATTTGTTTAATTAATTCATTAATTAATTTACTTTTTATTTCAGGTTAATGTGAGGGTACAAACAACCAGGTCATAATATTTGAATTTTTCAGGTAGAGTGCCTCTTGTAGTTGTGTCCTGCACCCAAAAAGAGTGCCATACACCCCTACATTGTGCCCATTAACTGGGAGCACTCCAATACCCCTTCCTATTTCCTTCTCCCTTGTTCTCCCTCCCCCCAAATTGAATTGAAATGAGTTTTTTCCTAAGTGGGCATCAATTAGATCATCTACTGGCTTCATATTAGTTCATATTAGTGTTGAGTACATTGGATATTGTTTTTTTATTCTTGGGATATTTTACTGAGAAGAATGTGTTTCAGCTCCATCCAGGTTAATACAAAAGATGTAAAGTCTCCATCGTTTTTGTGGCTGAATAGTATTCAATGGTATATCTATGCCACAGTTTGTTAATCCATTCCTGAGTTGATGGGCATTTAGGTTGTTTCCACATCTTGGTAATTGTAAATTGAGCTGCAATAAACAATCTGGTGTAAATGATTTTTTTTTCTTCTGAGTAGGTGTCTAGTAGTGGGATTGCTGGGTCAAACAGGAGATCTAATTTGAGTTCTTTGAGGATTCGCCATACTTCTTTCCAAAGAGGCTGAATTAGTTTGAAATCCCACCAACAGTGTATAAATAACCCCTTCTCAACAGATACATGCCAGCATCTCCAACTTTGGGACTTTGTGATGTGGGCTAATCTTCCTGGGGTAAGGTGATATCTGAGGATGGTTTGGATTTGAATTTCTCTGAAGATTAGAGATGAATATTTTTTCATATGTTTGTTAGCCATTTTCCTGTCTTCATCAGAGAAGTTTCTGTTCATGTCTCTTGCCCTGTGATAGATGGGATTGTTTGCTCTTTTTTTGTTGATTACTTTGAATCAAGAAATACATTAATGTCTTAGGGTATAAAATCTATGTCCATACATTAGTAGCCTTTGTTTATGCCAGTAACACCTAGTTGAAAAACTAATCCAAGACACAATTCCCTTAACAGTAGCCTCAAAGAAAATGAAATACCTAGCAAAAAAGGTGAAGGACCTCTACAAAGAGAATCATAAAACCCTAAGAAAAGAAATAGCAGAAGACATTCACAAATGGAAGAACATACCATGCTCCTGGTTGGGAAGAATCCACATTATTAAAATGTCTACAGTACCCAAAGAAATCTATAGATTAAATGTAATCACCATTAAAATACCAACATCATACTTTGAAAAATTGGAAAAAATAGTTCTTCATTTTGTATAGAAAAACCCATATTCTGATTAGAAGAAAGTATATTCTGAAGTTTGGGAGTAAAATATTCTGTAGTTATTCGTTAGATCCATTCTTCTGAAGTCTTGTTTATGTCCACTATTTCTCTGTTGATCTTCTTCCTTGATCATCTGTCCAGTTCTGACAGTGGAGTGTTGTTGTCACAGCAATTACTATAATGGTGTTTATTTCTTTGCTTAGATGTAGTAGTACACATATTTGATTTATGAATCTGGGAGCTTCTTAGTTAGGTCCATATACACTTAGGATTGTTATATCTTCTTGCTCTTTTTATCATTATATAATGACTATCTTTTGTCTATTTTTTTTGTTTACTATTATTGGTTTAAAGTATATATTTACCTGATATGAGAATAGCTAGTCCAGCTCACTTTTGGTTTCCATTTGCAAAGAATATTTTTTCCATCCCTTTATCTTGAGATGAATATCTTTGCAAGTTAGACGGGTTACTTGGAGTATGCTTTTTCATTTATTCATCCAGTCTATACCTTTTAAATGGAGCACTAAGATCATTTACATTCAATGTTGGTGTGGATATGGGAGATACTGTTGATACTGTTCCATTTATCATGTTAAATGATTCTAATTGCTTTGTTTTCTGCTTTGTGTTAATGTTTTGTAGGAGTTGTGAGCTTTAAGTTTCACTTGTTTTCATATGGATGGGTATCAATTGTTCTTTTCCATATATAGAGCACTTCTAAAGCATTTCCTATAGTGCAGAAATGCTATTTATTTGTCACCAGATCTAGTGGTGACAATGTCCTTTAGCATTTGCTTGTTTGGGAAAGACTTTATTTGTCATTCTTTTTTGAAACTTAGTTTTACAGGATACAAAATTCTTGGCTTGCTATTCTTTTCTTTTCTTTTTTTTATTAAATCATAGCTGTGTACATTAATACAATCAAGGGGTACAGTGTGGTATTTTCATATACAATTTGAAATACTCTCATCAAACTGGTTAATATAGCCTTCATGTCATTTTCTTAGTTATTGTGTTAAGTCATTCATACTCTGCTTTTAGAAACATTTACTTGCAACCTTGTAAGATAAACTGTAGAGGTGACCCCACCAATCACCATTCCTCAACTCATCCACCACCACCCCCATATTCTAAGGCTATAATTTGGATAGCTTTCCTATGAAAGCTATAAATTAGCTTCATAATAGGGCTGTGTACATTGGATGCTTTTTCTTCCATTCTTGAGATACTTTGCTAAGAAGAACATTTTCCAGCTCCATCCATGTAAACATGAAGGAGGTAAAGTCTCCATCTTTCTTAATGGCTGCATAATATTCCATAGTGTACATATACCACAATTTATTGATCCATTCGTGGGTTGATGGGCACTTGGGCTTCTTCCATGACCTAGCAATTATGAATTGAGCTGCAATAAACATTCTGATACAAATATCTTTGTTGTAATGTGATTTTTTGTCTTCTAGAAATATACCTAATAAAGGAATTGTAGGATCAAATGGCAGGTCTATTTTTAGTTCTCTAAGTGTTCTCCAGATGTCTTTCCAAAAGGAACGAATTAGTTTGCATTCCCACCAGCAGTGTAGAAGTGTTCCCTTTTCTCCGCATCCATGCCAACATTATGGGTACATAATAAGAGTTGTATTTATTTATTGGTCATGTGATGTTTTGATATAGGCATAAAATATATATAGTCAAATCAGGATAAGTGAGTTATTCATCACCTCAGGCATTTATCATTTCTTTGTGTTAGGAATATTATAGAAAGAAGAAGATAATTTGTCACTCTTTTCATCATGAAGTAGTTTTTCTTCTTAAATGGGGGGAAGCCATAAATATAAAAACTTATATTTTTAATTTATATTTTATTTTT
>CAUYQV010010806.1:0-67298 GCA_963574575.1 Galagoides demidoff | reverse complement strand
TTCTTGCAATACTTTGCTCAGAAGAACATTCTCCAGCTCCATCCATGTGAACATGAAGGACGTAAAGTCTCCATCCTTCTTAATGGCTGCGTAGTATTCCATGGTGTACATATACCACAGTTTGTTGATCCATTCGTGGATCGATGGGCTTATTTAATATTTCTTATAAACATCAAGGCTTAGGTCTATCAACAAGGCCCTTTTTACTGATGAGAAGGCGGGATTAAGAAGGCTAGTGAAGTACAGCCCTGGGCTCTGTGGTGTGTAGAACCAGCCTGGCTAACACTGGCATCCCCATGGCACCGCTTCCCCGGCAGTTCAGCCCCCTGACTTTTCAGTTGTCTTCAGGATACTGAGGCCTCAAAATAGTAAATGGAAAATTCCCAGAAATCAACAATTCATATGTTTTAAGCTGCACGCCACTGGAGGAGCATGATAAGACGTCACGCTGTTCCCGTTCTGCCCCTCCCAGGACGTGACCCTCCGGCTGTCCAGCACATCCTCACTGTGCACAATCTCCCCCCATTAGTTGCTTAGTAGTTGTCCTGGTTTTTAGGTCGACGGGCGCAGCAGCATGGCGTTCTCATCCAGTCTTCCCTGTTTGACTTTATGATGACCGCACAGTGCAAGAGTAAGGACCTGAAGTTTGCACATGCCAAAAGGACGCCAGAAAGGGCCTGCCTCATGTGAAAAGGTGAACAATTTTGATTTAATAAGGAAAGAAAAAAATCACATGCTGAGGTTGCTGAGATGTGCAGTAAGAGCTAATCTCTCCTCTCCATGAAATCGTGAAGAAGGAGAACCAAGTTCAGGCTAGTTTTGATGTTGCATCTCAGATTGAGAATGTTACGGCCACAGGCTTGGTAAGTGCTTGGTTAAGATAGAAAAAGCATTCAGGCCGTGGATGGAAGACACAAAGAGAAACTTACTCTGACTGACAGCAGAGTGTTGTACCGATTGACTAAATCTTAGTTAATTTAAACTTTACCATAGGTGTGTACCTGTAGGGAAAAGCACAGCATAGGCGGGTGCCACTCAAGTTTTCAGGCACCTGCCGGGGGTGCTGGAGCACCATCCCCAGGATGGGGGGCTGCCACACCTGCAGTGCTCTTTCCCACCCTGCACTGCCTTCCCGGGCAAGACTGCGTTAGCGATTAAATGAGATGATTCATGTAGAAAACCCCTCATGCATTTTGAAGCAGACCATGCTTCAAGATTGCCAGAAATGCCAGCTGATATCTAGTTCCCTGGAAGCTGTGAGGCTGTCTGGAGAGGAGCAGGGAGTGTGTGATCAGCACAGGAGGTGTGGTGGAGAAGACTGGATAGATAAGTCGGTTGCCACAAATGAAGGCCCAGCCGAGTTACCAGTGAATCCAGGTAGGAGTCCAGGGACTTCTGCAGTCATCAGGAATTGACCAGGGAGCCACACCTTTACCCTGTGTTGGTCAGGTGTCTGCTGAAGGCTGGCCCTGGGAGGATGTGACAGGGCACTGGGCAAAGGGTGACAGGGCTGGAAACTGGGAAAACACTTTTTACTCCTGAATGGCAAACTGTATGTCACATTGCCAAGACCACCAGCTTCAGAAATGCTAACAATACTTAATATTATCATCGCAAGATTTTGTTCAAAAAATTTTCATGTTAGAAGGTTTTAAAAATCTTATAATGTAAGATAATTCAGTGCTGTTAGAGAAGGGGAAATTGAATCCAGGAGAGCTGGGCCACTCCTGGACCCCAGGGAGCCTCATGTCAAGGCTGGGATGATGACCCAGCCTCTAACTGCCCAATTCTGCCTTTGGTCTCAGCCCCCAGTCCTCCTCTGCCTTAACCGCTGTGTGAACCAAGCCTTTTTCCTGCTCTCAACCACCTACAAGTAAGAGGAACAGCCCAGATCTGCACCTTTTCACTAGAGAACCTCTCCTCCGAACCCACCGTTCACCCAGCCAGGTGTGCAGGGACCAGGGATGCCATTAGGAGAGAAAGGATCCACTCAGGAACTTGGGGATTTCCAGAAATACGAGTCATGAGACTGGCAGTGGTAGAGACCTTTGGGAAGAACTTTTATGGCTATAAATTAAGTACAGGGGTATAGTACACATTTCCCTGGAAAGAGGCATGGAAGTGGGTTGCTGAGGCTTCCTAGCCCTACTACACGATGCAAGAAGCAGATATATGTTTAAATGCAGATATGACATATTGGAAAATCAGCACAAAACAACAGTTGAGAGCTGAGAAATAAGGAGGAATGGCCGGGTGTGGTGGCTCACGCCTGTCATCCCAGCACTTGGAAAGCCAAGGCAGGTGGACTGTCCGAGATCACAGGTTCGAGACCAGCCTGAGACACAGCGACACCCCATCTCTAAAAGAAAAAACAAAACAGGAGGAGGAACGGAGTGGTAATCTCCTCTAAATTCCCATCTTAGGGTATCTGCTGCAGTTAAACACACAACTTGCCTCACAACATTAGCACTTCTACAACTCTCTTAAAATTTCTTTTTTAAGGAGACCAGGGCCTCAAAGATGGCCGAGTTCTGAGCTTAGGGGAGTCCCAGCTGAGATGGTTGGGACTCCCCACAGAGGAGGCAGACAGGGAAGGCCTAAATCTCACGTGGCACCGGGGATGTAATACAGCGTGTTTGTGGGGGTGTACGTGTGTGTGGAGGCAGGCGTGCAGGACCATTTTTATACCTGTGCAAATGCTGGGTGGCGTCAAAAGCCTCAGCCGATGAGCTGGGCAGTGCTCACCTACAGATGCTTCAACCAGCATCAGCCCTGTAGGAGGGAGACGTTTCTGACACCAGCTTCAAGGCAGATGACAGTGCAATTGTCCAGTTGTCATTCTTGCCCTGGGGGCTTGAGCAGGGTGTATTAATGAGGGTCAGGAGGCTGTAAGCTCTCCACGAAGCTCCTTCTCAATCATTTAGCCATCTGTACCCCACTCCCCCCCAGCCTTGACACACAGCAGAGATTTAGAGCTCTTGGGAAAAGGGCAGGCAGTTTGAGACGTGAGGATTATATGTTGTGTGTCTCCCTTTGGAATGTGACATTAGAACAACACATCCTGGCCACCCTTCAAAAGCGTCACAATGGGCCCTGGGGCGCCCTGGGGGGTCTGACTGCAGGGTAAGCACCAGTAAGTGACGTTTACACCAGCAGCTTGTTCTCTGGACTTCTCAGTAAGCAGGACTATTGGTTGACAGCAGCAGAACTGGTGTCTTTCTTCCAGATCACAAGAACATGATCGTAACCCTAATTGATCATCTTCAAAGACAAAACCTGTGGCTCCTGATCTACGCCCAGCCCCTTAGAACTGGGCTAGGCTGGTGCTAGATACTCCACCTTTGTTTTGTAAATTGCCAACCTCCAATCAGGCAGCACTGGGGTCTTGCTTTTGTACCTCTCAATAATAAAGGGTGGGTAGCTTTCACAAAGGGCCTGGGGCTGGCTGAGCACCTGCATGTGTGATCTCAATCCTCTCAACATTCCCACGGGGCAGGTACTATTATCAGCCCCTGGTTATAAGAGAGAGTTTCAGAGACATCAGAGAATAAGAGGTCAGAGTCTCCAGCACAGCCAACAGCAGAGCGGCTTCTCAGCCATGCTGCCCTGTTGGCTCTCAGGGTGACCTTGGAGAATGGCAGCGAGAAGACTGATTCCACTTCTGTGTCCCGGGCTCCTCTGTGTCCCACTGCTAAACCTTCACACCCACAGAAAATTCCTACTAGCACATGAGTTAAAAGATGTGGCCTCCTAGGGTTCACCCGTCTGTCCCAAGCAGCCTTGGAAGGAACTCAGACCGGCGGCTTCTCACCTTCACGCCACACTGCACATACATCCCCGTGACTCCAGAGATCCCAGTGGCTCTGATGAAGACCACACCACATGGAGGCCCTTCCAACCAGTCCTGGGTGAGCTGTCTTGTCCCACCTCAATTCCCAGCAAGGGCCATCCGGACACCATAGACCAGAGATACTGAGGGTCACTCACAAAGTGTCTCTCATCAGTTCATTTCTACCTATTCCGTCTGCCTGGGAATATTTTCCTTTCCCCATCTGAAGAACTTCCATTTATCTGCTCTTGAAAAAGAGTCCTAAGTGTTACCTCTGATGTAGATCCAGCCTGATACCCCAGGCAGAATAAATCTCTCCTCGGTGGTGCTGGGATGCTTTGAACAGCCCTCTCTTAAGGATCTGTATTAGTTAGAGTTCCCCAGAGAATCAGAACCAATAGGTTATGTGTATCTATAAAGACCTATATGCACAGCCTTATCTACCATCTGTCTATCTATAGAATTACAGGTACCTATCTATTTATGTACGACAGACTGTATAGGTAGATCTATGCACACACCCTCTGTGTATCTGTTATCTATCAATCACCTATCCATCTGTGGAGCTACGGGTCTCTATAGTTCTACATATGTACAGACGCACAATCTACTCATATGTATCTATGTATCTACCTAGAGATATGTTTTGAAGAATTCACTCATGCAATTGTAGGGGCTCCCGAGGCTAAAATCTGCCAGACAGGCCAGCAAGGTGAGGGGTCCAAGCAAAAGGCCATGTTGCAGCTTAAATCTACAGGCAGTCTGGTGGCAGAGTACCTCCTTCTTAAGAGACTTTGGTCCCTTCTTTTAAGGCCTTCAACAGGCTGGAGGAGGCCCACCCGCACTGGGGGGGGGGGGTCTGCTTTACTTAAAGTCTGCTCATTCATATGTTAACCGCATCCAGATCATATCCTCATAGCAGCGCCCAGACTGGACTTTGAGGAAAAACTGGGTACCGCACCCTGGCCAAGCTGGCACAGAAAACAACCATCACCAGCTCTTAGATTTGTTCCTGCGGCTGCCTGTGTCTGCCAGCTTCTCTGGACTGTGAGCTGCTTGTGGGCAGTGATGGTCAAGTTTTAATCTCATGTGTCCATGCATGAATCTAAGCATCACTTCTTCTAACATGTAAAACTGTGACCACTGCACCTGCCATCAGAAATGAGCAGCAGTCTGTTCAAAACTAACATACTCAGGGCACAAGGCAGGGAGCAGAGAGGGCTCAACCACGTGGTAGCTGGTACGTTCCCGGCTTCTAGGATGAAAACAGGCCTCCTCTGATCAGGTCCGACGCCCCCTCTGGACGGCTGACTACTCCTGGACTCATCCTGCAATTCTAGGGCGCAGGCACCAGCTCTCAGGGAGGACAGTGGGCCCCCATTTGGAGGCTCAGAAGGAAATTTTCTCTGATGGCTGATGCGAGGACCCTTGTAGATGGTCTAGTCTAGTCATGCACAGGGCTTTAACTTAGCTTCCCTTTGGGTGCTTCCTTTCCAGTTACCCTGCTGTGCTTTGGAGCGGGGTGGGGTGGGGGAGGCAGCCCTTGCTGCCCACTAGGTGGTAGTGGCACCCTACCTCTGCAGGGTGCAGCTGTCTGCTGGCTCCAGGCACCAAAGTCTGCGGAGAAAACTTCTCATCTGCACACCCAGCACTGCTGGGAATTTCAGGTTAACTGACTAAGTCACTTTAATTTCCTTGGGAAAATAGTTGCAGTCACACATCAGATAAGAGACTTCTAAGTCATGGAGACCTGCAGGGTGAGGCGGCCCAGCTTCTCCCAAACCTGAGACTCAGAGACGCTTCTCCTTCTGCCCGGCAACCCATGCCCTGCTCCTGCCCCCGACAGCCCGGTCAGAGCTGGCTCCTGGCAGAGCCACACGGGAGGGCTGTTTACGTCCACATCCACTCACCAGGGCCTATTTCATCCTCTGCATCCGTTACTAATGTCTGTCTGTGACCTGTGGCCTCTGTCCGTGTCCTGCCTGCTGTCTGCTGCAGGGAGGCTGCGAGGCATAGCTGCTGACAAGCAGTAGTCATCCACGAAGATGGCTGGCAAGATCAGACCTCTTAAGGGGCCCTGCTTATTCCTGGCATGTAGGCATGGTAAGTGGTAAAGATAAATAAAATTCTCAAGTCAGCCAAATGTGGAGATTCAAGCACTCAAAAAAAAAAAAAAAAAAAAAAACCTTCCCTGCCTTATAAAATTTCTTTTCCTTATAAATATATTTATATCACCTCCATAGCTAATGATTTTTGAAGGGCAAATTTGCACAGACAGGGACAATTTGTAGTTTGAGTTACTTCAGGTACAGGGACGAGCTGGTGCATGCACAGGACAGGTGCTCGTAAATGTTGGTTGACACTGACTCTGCTCTGGAAATTTTATGGAGGACCTGCTTTCCTCTCCTGACTTCAAAGTCCTTCACCTACCGGATCTCATTTTCCACTTAGTGTGATAACAGAGGGCCACGGATTATTATCTTCAATTTATAGGTAGGAACCGTAAGTCAGGGAGAGATGATCTGCCCGGGAGTACAGCGGGGTCAATGACATGGCCGGACATTTCCCCAGCTGTGCAGGGAGCCTCCGCTGCCTCCTTCAAGGAAGTGCAGACCCTGAACCCAAAGAAAGGGAACCCATTCTCTTTAGATGGACTGGAGGGCTGGGCCATGAGCCCTGCTCTCTCCCGTGGCCACCACCTGTCCTTTCACTCCAGTCACCAACAGGACAGACCCTCAACACAGCCTCTGGTCGATCAATAGTCAACAGCGTCTCAGGAATGCGGAGATCAGATCACTCGAGAGGTCTGTTTCTGATTTCCCTTACGTAAGAATGTTTGGGGAATGGAGCCTGGTTCATATTCAAGCAGTCCATTTCATTGAAACTCCAGCCAGTGTCACCCTTTGGGGCTGGGAGTTATAAAGCCAGTCTACAGGGTAATAGCAGCAAAGGCCCCAAACTCTGCAACCACAATGACTTCCGCTGACTGCCACGCTGTCCTCTCCTAAGGTCCCACTCCTGTCACCTCTGTGACACCTTCTTCTAACCCCCCCTTCCATGAATGCTCATTTAGTGTTCCTCGAAGGTTACATAAAACTTAGTATTTCTGTTTAGACACATTTCTTATAGTACCTTACGTTAGAGCTATTATCCCGAGTTTTTCCCCGCTGCTCCTGATCCTGGAGTTCTGAAGTCCTAGGAAACGTGTTATCAGGCAGACCTGTTCTGTGCTCTTCTCACAGTCTGCTCATCACTGACCCACAGGGACAAGAGACAGAGCTACCCACAGCAAACCTCAACAAAAGCCTGTCAAATGGAATCTCATCCTCCTAACTAAATGCCAAGACGTTAACCACATTTAATTCATTCTGAACTTGGCCAGGTTGATCTTCCTGAAACGGCACTGTCTTCGTACCTTCTCTGTTAAAAAATCTTACTATTCCCCCACTGCGTAGAGAACTCCGTCTAAACAGGGCCTCGTATGCAAGTCCGGTCTTATCTCCTGCTACTCCAGTCTCCATCCTTTGCTGTTCAGCCTTCGCACTTTTCTTTGAGCAATCCGTCCGTAGTTCAGCCTCTGTACCTTTATGGTAAAGCTGTGTTTCTGCCTTCAATTCCCTGTCTCCCCCTTTGCTTCTCAAAGCCTTTACTTTTCTTCAAGGAAGATGATGGATGGAAAAACAGCACTGGGGTTTGTAGAAGGGAATCACTAGGGACAGTGAGGAGTTGGGGATGGACTTCCTGTGAGGTTGGGGATGGAAATGAGATTCCCCGAGGCAAAGAAAGGAAGGAGAGGTGGGGCAGGAATGTGACTCACCGAGGTGCTGGCCTGATGGTGAGAAACAAGGAGAGCAGCTAAAGGACCTTGGGCGAACTCAGCCGTGACAGAGGCATAGGGTTTGCTCATTGGGATAGGGATGTCACCGCTGAGGGCAGAGCTGGAGCAGCAGGACCCGCAGCAGAGAAGAATATTACAGTGTTCTTGGAAACAACCAACCTGTGCATGGAGACCTGGGCACCCTGCTCCCCCACCATGAACTTGACCTTGCTCACACCAGCTCTCTGCCCACTAGGAGCCTCTTTTTGCTCTGACCCATGTCGCTCTTCAGTTCCCTCCATGGCCCATCATTTCAGCAATGCCCCCAACTCCCTCATCCTTCTGGGGAATACTGACTGCCCCGTTTGTTCAAACAAGCCCTGGTGAACACAAACATCCGCTATCTTTGTGATTGTATTGTGAAACCAAGATGGGATGAAGTTACAAAATCAATCATAGTGGTTCTACTTTTAATTTATTGTCATCAACTTCAAATGGTCCCTCAGAACTTCCAGCCATCATTTTATTAAGTGGGCTCATCTTTCCACCTGCTGTGCAGCTCTGCAAACCTTCACCACGTCCCTAAATCACCCAGCCACTCTCTCCCTGGCCCCACTGTTCCCACACATCCCATGAGCTCAGAACACGTTCTCTTTCCCAAGAAACAACCTCACTTTTATTCTGGAAGGGAACATAAGAGCCCAGAGCCCATCAGATGGGAACTCGCTCAGCTCCACACGACCACACCTGGTCTGTGGCCTTCCTGCCTCTCACAAAGAGAGCGTGGAGTAAGTCCTTCCCGTTCTCTTAAAAGACACCCTTCCTTCTTGGCCTCTTCTTTTCAGCTCTTTTTGGATCTTTTCTAAATTTGATCATTTCCATCTACAAGTTAATCATGCTATGCCCAAAACTCTCAAAAAACTGTTAAGGGTGCCGATCCTGTGTGTGTCAGTAAGTACAACAGACACCTCCGAGGCGTCGCCTCACCTGACCCCGCACTGGAATTCCACACTGCTGGGCACAGCCCCCCAGCTCCTCTTTGGCCTTGGGACATCGCTCTCTCCTCCTTACCCTTCTGGCGATTCCTCTTCTGTCCCCTCTGCTTTATCTCTGCCTATGTCTAATATTGATAATGATGATACTGCTGACGATAATTAACAAGAAGCAGCTGGAGAAACAACTTATATTTGCTAAGTGCTTATTATGTGCCAGATTCTGTTCTTAGAACTTTACAAGTGTTATTTAATTTAATACTCCTAAAGCCCCAGGGAATAAGTATTATTAGCTCAATCTTTCCTGATGTGGGGATGGCGGTCCTAAGAGGTTAAGTAAATCGCTTGAGGCCACAGAGCTTCTATATGAAGAAACTGGGATTTAGACAGAGGCAGGCTGGCTTTAGAAGTTGGGTCTTTTATCACTAAATCCTACTCCTCCCTATTTTTGGAGTTCCTCAAAATTGGACTTCCCAGCATGCTCTACTCGACCCCCACAACTTCATTTACACCTGTGACTATTACGCCCACGAATATTTATGCCACCGACATGGATCTCGACTTCTCCCTGACCTCCAGGCTTCACTCCCTCATTGCCTATTTGGTGTATAGTTTAGAAGCCTCACAGGCGTTGCAGGTCAAGTGTGGGACAAACTGGTGCTCTCCCCAGATGCTGGGCTTATATGGGTGTTGCTTCCCTCAGCCAGTGGCAGATGGCATCCTCACTCATTCAGATGCTAACGTCAAAAACCCAAGAGTAGTCATCTTCAATAACTTTGTCACCCTCACCTGTCTATCTCTGTATCTCATATCTGGTCCAAATCTGATTATATTTCCCCCCTGTTTAAAATTACTCAGTGACGAAACCTATAACACTAGCAATTTAAAAGGATGAAGTAGGAGGATCACTTAAGGCCAAGAGTTAGAGACCAAGCTGGGGAGCAGAGCAAGATCCCATCTCTGCAAATACAACTACATTAGCTCAGGCAGTGGCCATGTGCTTGTGGTCTTGGCTGCTTTGAGCCTTGGAATTTGAGATTGCAATGAGCTATGATTGGCCCACTGCAGCCTAGTCTGAGCAATAGAGCAAAACTCTGCCTCAAAAACAAAGAGAAATACATTTTTCAAGACTTTTGCATTATTTAATTAATTAAAAGTAATAATGAAAAATGAAAAAAGAAACAAGTAATAGCTGATGAGCCTCACACCACTGTAGTATTCACAGTGCTTCAGAAATGTGCACTGCTCTGCCCCGAGCAGGCCGGGCCCCTCTGTCTGGACTGCCCTGTTCCACCTTCAGTTCTGAGTTGACCCATTTCCATAGAGAAGGCTTTCCTGATTCCCCCAAGTCAGGTCTTTCTCATATGCTCAGTTGATCTACTTCTCCTGTAGGGCAGTGCAAATTTATTGATTGTAATATCACTTTAGAAGTACAGCTGAAGAACCAGCTCCCTCAGGAGAGGAGTGAGAGCCAGGACTCAGCGTAGCTGGACAAGTGGGAGAGCTTTGCAGGTGGAGACTGGCTGTATTACTCTGTGGAGCTCAGAGGGATGACATGGCTCGGGCCTTAACTTGCTCCTGGACCCTGGCCACCAGTAAGCCTTGTGTCATTCTGCGTCTGGTCCACCTGTGCCCACTCCCTGGGTCATCTTGTGTTGGGTCTGTCTATGCCCACTCCATGGGTCAGTCTGTGTCTGCTCTGCCTGTGCCCACTCCCTGGGTCATCCTGCGTCGGGTCCACCTGTGCCCACTCCCTGGGTCATCCTGCGTCTGGTCCACCTGTGCCCACTCCCTGGGTCATCCCGCGTCGGGTCCGCCTGTGCCCACTCCCTGGGTCATGCTGCATGGAGTCCGCCTGTGCCCACTCCCTGGGTCATGCTGCGTCTGGTCCACCTGTGTTCACTCCCTGGGTCATCCTGTGTCCGGTCCACCTGTGCCCACTCCCTGGGTCATGCTGCGTCGGGTCCGCCTGTGCCCACTCCCTGGGTCATGCTGCATGGAGTTTGCCTGTGCCCACTCCCTGGGTCATGCTGCATGGAGTTTGCCTGTGCCCACTCCCTGGGTCATGCTGCATGGAGTCCGCCTGTGCCCACTCCCTGGGTCATGCTGCATCGGGTCCACCTGTGCCCCTGTACTTGAATCCCCCTTTTGCTTTCCTTAGTCTGTGTATTGCTCAAGGATCATCACTGTCAGTTTCAGGATGCTCAGAGGCCACGCATGTGGGGCCCATCAGGAGGATGGATGCCAGTGAAGGCAGGAAACATCAGAGAGTAGAGTCTCCAGGCACCTCCCTCTGTTGTGTTCATGAAGCCCTAACTTGCAAGAGGAGATTATCCCTCGGTGAGGGCCGTGCATTCTGCCATCAATTCATCGGACTCCCAACAGGGCCTTCTAGACAGATCTTTCATCCACACCACACTGGAAGCAGCTCACCCAGCCAAATGCCAGACTGCCAGTAACTACCATGTTGACCCTCTACTCCGTCAGGCCTTGCCTAGCTTGGTATAGCCAATTCTGAACCAAGTCCATGAACTTGGATCCTGGAAACAAGTATGGAATTTCCTGCTATTGGATACCTATCAGCTGTTGGATCTCTCTCATGCCTTTCACACCCTCCTCAAACCTTAGTTTATTTATCTTGCTGGACCATTAATTACCGGTGCCCACACACACCTCCTTTCCTGCGCCTAAGCCACTCCTAACGCACACAGTTACTTTTGCTCCCTTCCTCTCTGTTTGTCTTGTCTTAGGAGTTTTTATCCATCCATCTTCAGCTCTGTGGCTAAAATCAAACTAGCCTAGACCTCTCAGAGAAGTTTCCTCACTATGGCCGTGAGAGTCCCAGGTGCTGGTGGGAGCTTGAAGCACTGAGGCTCATGATATGCTCAAGGAGAATCATAGGGGAAAGGTCTGTGCAGGTGCTCAGTAAACATTTGCAGAAAGGATGCATGAATAAATTTGGGATACAATTGAGGAGTTTCTACAGAAAGCTCTTTCCAATCTTTGATTTTATAAACTATTTTATGGTGTTCAGCATCAGGGCTCTATTTCCTAGGACACGGAGGGAGAACAGTCACAGCCCCTTGGTACTTTATGTTTAGAATAGCAAGTTACACCCCTGCTGTTTGAACAGCCTTCACCAAGTAGAGGAAATGCTCACAGGCCTGGGCTCACAGCATCTCGAGGGTTGGGAGAATATTACTTCCTGACCAAGGTCCTTCTTAGCCAAGGTTCAGAAAGTTCAAAAGCACAGGTCCTAAAAGTATCCTTTTTAGGACCTTAGGGGTGGTTGTTTTAGTGACTTACAAAAGAAACAGAGATTGACCACTTCTCTCTCTTTCTCTGGAGCTTTCTCTCTCTAGTGTGACTGTTTCTTAAATTCCACTGGTGGTGTTTGCTTCAAGGGAGATTTGTGCAAAGACTTTACAACTGGTTGGAGTCACACTGTTAACCTTTTCTGCAGAATACAGATTTTAATAGCAGCTGGTACTGGGACCATCTCCCTTGCTTGAGGGGTTGAGTTCCCTTTTGAGAAGCTGCTGCCTGGACTGTTAATCGAAATTTTTTTTAAAAAATTAAATCATAGCTGTGTATATTAATGCAATCATGGGGTACAATGTGCTAGTTTTATATACAACTTGAAATGTTTTCATCAAACTGGTTGACATAGCCTTCACGGCATTTTCTTAGTCATTGTGTTAAGACATCTATATTCTACACTTAGTTAATCGAGCCTTCTTAATTAAAGCCTCCACGATGGCAGTGTGGATTCCCTCTGTGCGATGTGTCCGGGTAAAAGTGCTTCTAAAAGCAAATATATGAAGTCTAAATGAAAGACACAAAATAAATGACCCTTGGCCAGAGCAAAACTGCATTTCAGAATTTTTGTATTACTGTTTCCTGGAAACACATTACCCTTTCTAAGGACCAAACCTGTTCTAGGAGGGTCATTGAAATGCAAAAATGTATTCTGGAGGCATTAAGACTCCCAGGAAGGGTAGTTCCTGCCTGACCCAGGCAGTGTGGAGGCAGCTTCTGGAATGACACTAAACAGGCAGAAGCCCTGCCCAGCCACTCAGCACTAGGGCACTCGGAGGTGCCATTAAAGCTCTTTGGTCACCAATTTTCTCATCTAGACGAAGGGACTCGTGCTGCTACCTGATGAGGGACTTGTGAAAATGGACCTGATTCACATGAAATGTTCATCTCCGTGAACACCTCGAAATGGTTAATTTTGTTATTGCTTTTATTTTATAACTCCTACTCTTATCGACTACCTGACTTACATCTATTCAGTCTAAGCTAGAAATTGTGCATCTGCAAATTAATATGAATTATCATATTAAATAACAGCTATCCTTTGTATGTGTGCAGGTGTTTTTAATAAGAAAAATAATATTTTGGTTAAAGCTTTAGCCAGATAAGCAGATGAGTTGTATTCTAATTCCTACAGTAGCCCTGATTCTTAGTTTTAGGGTTTCTGCTTACAGAATATAGAGATTTTTCCATTTCTGTGCATCTCACAGAGATGATGGGGACACTGCTAAGACAGATGAATTTTGAGTTTTTAATAGGCATTTTTCATAGCCCAAGCTACTAATTTGTTTAGATCAACTCATTTGTATAGATTTTATTTAGGACTTATTTTCTTTCAGGCATCATTTGTGTCTCCAAAGGATGTCATACTTCCTTCTCTCTGAAATCCTTTGTTTAGGAAAAAATTCACTACATGATATTATTATCAATAGTTATTTTACTAATTACCTTATTGACTGGTATTTATTTAGCCATAAATAATGACATAACCGAAGGTCCTTAGTTCTTCCCTTAAGTTAGGACTTGTTTTATTACAACACAAAGAGGATTCAACTAAGCAGCAAGGGGTCCTCAACACCACCGGTGGGAAGAACAAAGGCGGAATCAGTCTTCCAGCCCGTTATTTATAAACCTCAGTAGACGCTGTGAAGGGTAAGTGACAATCAGGAGGGCCTTGCCTCGTGCTCTGTCACTCATGTTTTCTCCTTTGTTCTTCCTGACGTTTCATTATGTGACACGAGTTGTCATCTACCACTCTGTGTCCAAGCACTTTAGAGTCTTCTTGTTTTTTTATTCTCTGGATAAAAATTAAATGGCAAATTACTTTTTGTGTTTCTAAGAAGGGCTCGTTTTTCCCATAATTTTTTCTTTCTCCAATTTTCTGCCTGTGGTACTGTTAATTTTTTAATGACATTAAGAAACGTGCTATTTTGAGGTTCTAGTGCAATGAGGGAAGCTGTAATGAAAAGCCAGCAGGATATGTTAATAGGCTCCGGGAGGTCAGACAGTGTTTCTTTTCTTTTTTTTTTTTTTTTTTAATTTAGGTTCCCTGTGCAATGCTCCATGCATCTTCCACTGAGAATACTAATGGCACATAATGGCTAGGAAGCTGGAGAAGAAAGAGAGTTGAGGTATCTATTATGATGGCCCCATATAACTAGTATCTATTCATCTAAGCGCTTAGAACTTAATTCATTTCTCAGTCATTCAATGAGTATAATACAGAGAGAGTCTCCAGTTTTGTTTCTTTCTTTTTCTTTTCTTTTCTTTTTTTTTTTTTTTTGAGACAGAGTCTCACTATGTCACCCTTGGTAGAGTTCTGTGGCATCTCAGCTCACAGAAACCTCAGACTCTTGGACTCAAGTGATTCTCTTTCCTCAGCCTCCCAAGTAGCTGGGACTACAGGTACCTGTCACAATGCTCAGCTGTTTTTTTGTTGTAGTTGTCATTGTTCAGCAGGCCCAGATTGGGTTCGAACCTGCAGCCCCAATGTATATGGCTGGTGCCCTAACCACAGAGCTACAGGTGCTGAGCCGAGTCTCCAGTTTTTATCTGCTCAGGACAGCACAGCATTCTTTCCCAGTGAGTATAATGGGTGGGAATTAGGCTCAGAATTCTGGCTGGAGAGTTTTTCCCATGTGAAGAAGGCAGACACAGACAAATCTCCCTTTCTATATGGTGCCTTCACAGTTAACCAAGAAGAATACCGTGAGGGGCCACGGGGCCACAGCTCAGGAGCCTCCATGAGTAGCTTCAATAAAAGGAAGAGTGGGGGCTGAGCTTCTATTAATTGCAGACCTACAGGAAGTTGGTTGTGGGGGTGGTGTGTGTTGCCACACCCGAGCCCCACCCTGACTCACTCAGCCACTTTCTCCATTTCTATATGTGCCACAAACTGACAGTGCCTTTTGTCTGACCAAATGTTAGATCCTGGTAAGAAATTCTCTACTGACATGAAACTGAGACAGGAATTCTAGGAGGATGGATCAGAGCCTGTGAAAATGAGTTATTTTTCCTATAAGGAAAGCTAATGTAAGCAAACCTGGGGGGAATGCTAAGAAAGAAAGAAGTCAAATAAATAAAAGTAATGAAAAATTATGATCCTTGTCAAGCTTCTGAAAGGCAGTTCAAACATTCCCTTCTATGTATAAACATGACACATAAAATCATTCTATAAATAAAACTCTATGCTGTTAGGTCCATTTCAAATTGCACCCACAGCCACTATCTCCTGTGAACCTCGCAAGAAGCTCTGAGCTCTGTGGGCAGATGTTATACCTTTTGTTGTTCTCTGCCAGGTACAATTTTAAATAATTCTTTGCTTGTGTATTGCTTTATCCTCCTTTATTCACTCTTGATCAGCACTGGAGTTTTACAAAGTCCCAGGAATGACAATATGAGCAAGCATAGTTAAATCTGCTTCTTCCACAGGCAATAATAAGAAAAAAAAAAAAAGATTTTACTTTTCAGGACCAAGTGGTCTGTTCAGTTGAGTTGGTTCTGATTCATGTATTTTGGCCACTGGATCACCTTTCTTTATCCATTTTCCTAAAACTCATGAAAATGGACTTGAAATTAAATCATAGTTTCCCATTGAAATGAGTCCCTTACATGAACTCTCTCTAAGAAGGAGCTCCTAGGGAAGCCAGAAGTGATGAGGAAATATAAAAACCTAAAGAATCTGACATACATGTCTAGAGTAAATATAAACATAGCCTGACTCCTAGCCATATTTACAGAGACCCTCACACTGAAAACCTGTTTATCTCATTCCCATTATCCCATACAACATGTCCAACTTCCAACAACAGCAACAACAAAAACTACAAAGCACACCAAAAGGCAAGAAGGAACACAGTGTAAGGAAAAAAATAAGCATTAGAACCAGACAGATGAGACAAAGAGGTTGGAATTATCAGATCACAAATTTAAAATAACTGATTAATATGTTAAGGACTGCAATGGAAAAAGTGGTAAACATGGAAGAATAGTTGGATGATGTAAGCAGAGAGATGAAAACATGAAGAATGAAGCAGATTAGAAATAAAAAACACTGTAACACGGAACAGAGTCTTTGATGGTTCCTTAGTAGACTACACAGGACAAGGGGGAGAAAATCATTCCCAAACAAACTGTAAGTAGGACTGATAATGAAAATCAAAAGGCAATATTAAAGAAGTGTGGGAAAATATAATACCAGAAGGAAAAGAAGAATAATGAAGCAGAAAAAATAATTTAAATAATATCTGAGAATTTCCAAATCTTAATTATTGACACTAAGCCACAGATTCAGGAAGCACAGAAGACATCAAGCAGAAAAACAAACAAACAAACAAACAAAAAATAGCAAATCCATACGTAGGAATATCATATTCAAACTGTAGAACATCAAAAGCAAAGAAAAAAAACTTGAAGGAAGCCAGAAGTCAGGGTAGGGAGATGGGATTGCTTACCTTACCTTACCTAAAGCAAAGAAATAGAGAGGTTCTCGCAGAAGTGACATGAAATCTTTGAAGTGTTCAAGGAAGAAAAATGTTACCCAAGAATTCTCCCTCCGCTGAAAGGATTCTTCAAATGTGGTGAAGAAATAAAGACTTGTAAAAATTAACAAAACTGAGGGAATTCATTGTCTACTTGCCCTGCAAGAAATGAATCCAATAGGTATATATAAAAATGTAGGTAAAATAAATTATTTTATGTTTCTGTTTTTAAATGTATCTAAAGATAATTGTTTAAATTAAAAATATAGCATTTTGGTGCCTGTGGCTCAGTGGGTAGGGTGCTAGCCCCATATGCCGAGGCTGACGGGTTCGAACCCGGCCCTGGCCAAACTGCAACAAAAAATAGTCGGGCGTTGTGGTGAGCACCTATAGTCCCAGCTACTCGGGAGGCTGAGGCAGGAGAATCGCCTAAGCCCAGGAGTTGGAGGTTGCTATAAGCTGAGGGTGACAAAGTGAGACTCTGTCTCTTAAAAAAAAAAAAAAAAAGTAGCATTTTATTGGCAGGTGAGAGCATATGGGCAAGTAAAATGAATGACAGCAGTAAAGGAAGAGGAAGGAAGAATGGGAATAATCAGAGTTATCTGCAATTCATGTTAAGTTGTGTAGCATTATTTGAAAATGGACTTAGACTGTTTAAAAATATATATTAGAAACACTAAGCCAACCACTAGAAATTCTAAAAAGGAAGTATACTGGGAGAGGATGGAAAATGGAATCTTATAACATGCTCATTTGGAACTAGAAAAATCAGAAAAAAAAAAAAAAGGAAAACATTTCAAAAAGAAAGCAATGACTAGAAGACTATTACAAATATTAAACAACATTGATAGTCACTTTATCTGTGAATTATACATATATACCAATGTAAAGACAGAGTCTGTTAAAATGGATGAAAAAAGGTCCAATTCTGTATTTTATGTTGTCTAAAAGAAACCTAACTTTCACAATTATCAAATTGAAAAATAAAGTGATGGAGAAAGATGTAACATGATACCATTAATCAAAATAAATCTGGAATAATTATAGTAATTTCTGAAAAAGCAAACTTCAGACCTGGGAAAATTTTCAAAAAGGAGAGGCATTATACAATAATGAAGGGTCAATGCTCCAAAGACACTAACCCTAATCTTCAAAATGTTTGCACTTAAAAACAGAGCCTTAAAATATGTGAGGCAAAAATCCCTGACAGAATGGACAGGAAAAATAGATAAATCCATTGTTGCCATTGAAGACTTAAACATTCTTTCACTAATTGATACATCAAGCAGGCAGAAAGTCAGAAAGAATGTGGTGACCCCAACTAGCACTCTCAAACAACTTGATCTAATTGACATTTGTAGAGATCTCCATAAACTGTAGCTAATTGCACCGTCTCAGGCACACACAGAATGTTAATCTATCTAGATAGACAATATTCTGGAATAGACCATAAAATGCACTGCGGCAAATTTAAATAAACAGAAATCATATCAAGTATATAGTACTAGAGCACAATAGAATTGAATTGGAAATCATTAACTGAAAGATAACTGAAAAATGTGCAAATATTAGGATTAAATAAAATACTTCTAAATTATACATGGGCCAAAGAAGTCTCAAGAGAAATTTAAAATTATTTGGAACTAAATGAAAATGAAAATTCAACATATAAATATATACAGGTGCAGAAAAAGCAATGTTTAGAGGAAAATATAGAGGGATAAATGCATATGTTTTAAAAAAGAAATCTTATGAAACTAGAGAAGAAGGAACAATTTAAGTTTAGCAAGTAGAATAAAACATATAATAAATAAAAAGCAAAAATCAGTGAATCCTGGTATCATTAAATCAAGATATTAATGGAGAAAATTAATGATTCCAAACTCTCACAAGAATAAACAGACAGTGTAAATAGGTCTATATCTGGTATAGTAATGGAACCCAGAACTAATGACTTTCCAAAATGGAAAGAATTACAATTCTTTCAAAAAAGAAAGCAATGGTAATCCTTCCAAACATTTAAGCAAGGAACAGCAATTCTCTACAATCTCTGCCAGAACTCAGAGGCAGAGGGAACACTTCCGACTTACGTGAGTCCAGCATTACCTTAGTTCCAAAACAGATAAAGACGTTACAAGGAAAGAAAACTATACAACAATGTCACCTATTAACAAAGATGCAAAAATCCTCAACGATATATTTGTACATTAAACCCAACAATGTGTGAAAAGAATTATAGACCGTGACAAAATTGAATTTGCTCCAAGTATACAGGGCTGGTTCAGCATTTGAAAAGCAGTAAGTGTAACCCACTATGTCAAATGTCTAAAGGAGAAAATTATATGAACATATCAATGGATACTTTCCCCCCTAAGACTAGGATCAAGGCAAGGATATACACTCTAATCACTCACATTCACTCTTACCTCCTGTATTCATCACCTTACTACAAGTCCTAGTTAGTATAGGAAGGTAAGAAATGATATACAATATATGATCTGTAAACTGGGAAGAAAGACATAAAGCTGTCCTTATTTACAGCTAGTATAGTTATTTATGTAGAAAATATAGAAGTATTCACACACACACAAAAAAAAAACTCTTGGGACTAATAAATACATGCATAGTAAGGTTCCAGATTACAAGGTCAATATTCAAAAGTCAATTGATCTCCTGTGTACTTGGAATTAACAACTAGAATTTCAAATAAAAAAATCAATACAATGCCATTTACAGTAAAACAAATACCATAAAATACTTAGGTATAAATCTAGAAACATATAGAGTTTATATACAAGAAATTAGATAACTTTTATGAAAAAAAATCACTGAAGTTTTACATAAATGAAGAGATAGTCTATACTCATGGATTAAAAGATTAGATATTAAGATGTCAGCTATTTCGTAGATATCAATAGATTAATCTAAAATTTATATAAAAAGTCACAAGGTCAATAACCAACATAAAACTGAGAAAGGATCTGCATCTAATTTCAAGATTTACTAGGAAGCTGCAATAATCAAGACAGCATGGTATTCGTTCAAAAATAATTAACATGTAGAATAGTGGGGCAGAATAGAGAATCTTAAAAAAATAGTCCCATAAGTACAGAATATGGACTCTACATCTTTCACAAAAAAGAACTCAAAACTTAGAACTGAATGTCAAATAAAACTATAAAACTTCTAGAAAAAAAGAAAACAGAAGAAAACTTAGGTGACGGTGAGTTTGGTAACGAGTTTTAAGATGTAACACTAGAACCACCCACAATCCATGAAAGAATAAAACTGGCAATTCGGAATTTATCAAAATTAAAAACTTCTACTCTGTAAAAGATACTTGGAAGAAGACAAAAACTATAGACCGTAGGAAAATATTTGTAAAATGCACAGTTGATAAAACACTGATATTCAAAATGTATAAATAATGCTTAAAAGTCAGAAATAAAAATACTTAACCACCCAACTAAAAATTGAGAAAAGGTCTGATAAATACTTGATGGAAGAACATACACAGTTGATAAGTAAGCATGTGAACAGAAGCTCAATCTCATTTCTCATCAGGCAACTGGAAATTAAAACCATGAGATGCCAGCATACACCTATTTAAATGGGCAAAATCCAAGCCCGGACAAACCCGCTGCTGGCAGGAACATAGAGAAGGCGACTGGTTCATTATGGTGGGAACACCAGCAGCGCAGACCCCGTGGAGTCCTGCGCGGCAGTTAACAAAGCTGAACGCTGTCCTGCCACAGGTTGCAACAATCACGTATCTAGGTGTTTATGCAACTGATTTGAAAATACATGAACAGAAAGCCTGTATGTGAATGTTTATAGCAGATTTATTCATAATCTATACACGCACACACACAAAAAACCCCGAAGTAACTGAGATGCCTCTCAATAGGTGAATGAATAAACAAACTTCAGTCAATCCACACAGTGGGGTGTTATTATTCAGCAATGAAAAGAAATGTACTAAGAGACCATGAAAAGAAGAGGATGAATAATAAATGGGTATTCTACGAAGCCGTTCTGAAAAAGCTACCTACCGTGTATTTCTAATTCCCTGACATTCCGGGAAACGCAAAACTAAAGAAACAAATTTATAAAAAAAGGGCACTGGGAGGCTAGAAGTAAACAGCTGAATAAATGAAGCAGAGGGATTTTTTTTTCTTTTTCTTTTTTTTTAGAGAGAGGTGAAACTATTTTGTAGGTCTTAGAAAGGTGACTATATCCCAGGCTGCATTTGTCAACATCTATAAAACATAAAACTCCACAGTGCACGCGCAAGACTCGCTCCTGAATATGTGCAAATTGTTAAAGATTTATTGAAAAGGTCAGGAGAACCTCAGTATGGCATGGCAACTCTGACGAAACAATCTTGCAAAGATACAGAGTATTTCACTGAAGGAGACTGGGTGGGGGGTGTGCCGATGGATGTGACTGGAAACACAGGTGTCTGTCAGAAAAGGCAGCACATAGACTGTACTCTAGTTGACAAAGTTGTGACCACAGAATGCAGGGTAACGGTCGTAATGCTGCTGTCCACAGATATTTAAATTGAACAGTGAAACTGATGGCAGATAGGAGAGCAAGTTAGTCACTGCTGGAGGGGGAGGTTATAGACAAGTGAGGCTCAGAGGCTAGAATGGGTTAGAAGTCGGCATTCTGAACTCACATCCAGCTTAAATGAGATACAGACATTTGCACACCTGTATATGTGCACATCCCAGGGTCAGCACGCACACATCCATTCCCTGACCTTTCAGCTGAAAGGCGCTAGGACTGAGGACGCCCCAGGAGCAAGATTCTAAGATGAAGGAGCAGAAAAATCCACAGCCAGGTTCAGTCTCCCGTCACCTGCCTGCCGCTATGACTTACCCATTTAACAAATACCTAAAACCTCCAATACGGTGTGAAAAGAACCGATGGTTATCTGCTGATATCCCAAAGGGTCACTGTTTTCTTCAAAGTTTGTAATGATGTTCTAGGATTGTCATAGTAGTGGTGCTGGAGTTTGCCTAGAAGTGATGATGGTGTTGTCTCCCTCTTTCAGTGTAAAATATCAAGCTCTAATAGTCTTTTTTATGCCATGAATAGGGCATGGATAAATAGACATACATAAATAAAATTATAACTGATAATAAAATTAGCAGTCAAACTGTACAGTAGCACTGGCTACAAGCTTTAGATACCTCATCTCATTATCCCATTGAAAACTCAACAAGGTGTTGGGGTAAGTACTGTTGCTATCTCTATTTCACTGCTGGAGATGAGATTAGAGGTTTAATAACTTAACAAAGGTTAAACAATGAGTAAAGGAAGGAGCTGGGATTCTTACCTACATGATTTGACTTCTGAGCACACATTCTGAACTGACACAGAAATTGCTTTGCCAAGGTAAGGCACTATTAAGCCATCCTTGCTCATTGCGGGAAGGGCACTCCATCACAGCCAGCACCATCTGCTGTGGAGCACCCACATTTAGAAAGAACGGAGACTTTTTAATGATCCAGCTAGTCTTTGAAGCATGAGATTTGATTGCCCATCATTTAGAACATAAGTGCTTTAACGGCACGAAATAATTTGGATCATGTGGAATTCGTTTCCCCCACAATTTAGAACATAAAGAGCACGTCTGCGAAGGCAGTGTTGCCATAAAGCCAGAAAAAATGTTAGGGCTGGATAATGCAAATGAATCGATTGGCTCCCACCCATCTCCGTAAGCGAACACCACGTGAATAATAATAACGCTTCAGTTTAATGAGCTCCTAGTAGGTGCTAGACACTTACTTAATATCTATAATCTTATCTAGTCTTCAGAACAGCAAGCTGAGGCAGGTATTAATTGAGCAGAGAAAAAAACTGGTACACAAAAGGAGTGTTTTAACAGTCCTAGATCACAAGGCTAGACAATGGCAGAGTCAAGAAGTATGATCACAAAAATAAAAAAATCTGTGCAATAGACATTTTGCTAACGTAGTTACAAAAAAGCTAATTGGACATTCAGGTGGGGGAAGATCCTTGCAGACCCCATAGAAATGAAATGCGTAGTCCAGAATATCTGTGTGATTAAGTTAGTTTTAAAATTGTGTTAACAGGGGCAGTGCCTGTGGCTCAAAGGAATAGGGCGCTGGCCTCATATACTGGAGGTGGTGGGTTCAAACCCAGCCCCAGCCAAAAACAAAACAAAAACTACAAAAAAATGCTTAAAAAATAATAATAAATTTGTGTTAACATTTGAAATCCTAGGGTTTGGGATTTGATCCCTTTGTGGACCAGCTGGGTCTGTGTTTTTTTCCATTTCTACAGAAAGCATCCTTGCCCCAGCCGACTCCAGCATACGGCCTGTTGCCATAAAGATGAGCGTGTCAATGTTATGACACAACAGGCCGATTCCCTGCAGTATAGAGAATGCCTTAGTGATAATCTTTTTACATACAAAGTATTTATAACTCTAAAGAAACTACATCTCCTTGGGTAGTAAACCAACAGATATCTCAAGGCAAAAAACAAAAGCAAAAATGAAAGACTCAAACAGTGCACACCTCTTTAGGCCCCGGGGCAATGCCAAGAGAGCCATGATGATTTATTTTTGCACCGCACTTCACCCACAAGGGACTATCAGATCTCTCTTGGTCCTCATGCTGGTAAGGAGGCCACAGACACATATTACAGGGCTAAAATTGAGACTCTTAGGTGCTAAATATCTTGAGAAGTCTATTTATCTGGAAGGTGTCAAATTTGTTTTTGAAAAAGCCTTAAATTTGTGTTGACTCCAATTCCAGTATTTACTCAAGGATAATCTAGCAAAATTTGCTCTAGTTTGCTAAAGATACAAAACAAGGTATTCATTAATGTTTTTGTGGGATTAGAATAGGCACACCTTCTTCACATTGCTGTGTTCCTGAAGGAGTTTTCTAGTGTAAGGGAGAGGAAATTTGGTGAAAAGTCTTCACTGCTTAAAAGCACTGAATTTTTCTAACCATAAGTCCTTTTTGTTGACTCCACCTCTGACTGAGAAACGTTTTGGAAATACTGTCTATGCATGTGTATCAGTGTGTAAAAATTAAAAAGTAAAATGTTATTTATATTATAGGTAATCTAACTACCTGAATATATCTCATGCAGAACATGGAATGTAACTCACCTTTACAAGCTGCCCGAATGTTGACAAAGAAAGACGTTATCTAAGAACGTTAAGCATTTTTAAGTCCGCAGCTGAAATAATACCCAGAGAGAAAATTATCTGCGGTACCAGGGAAATACCATGTGTTAAGATAGAAGAGTCTAGAGAATAGGGAATACAGGAAAGAAAGATTTCAGGAAAAATAAGATCCCCCAACCCAATTAAGGATTCAGCAGCTGAGACTGACTTTGTCCTAATCTAATCCCAGTCAAGAGGTGGTAAAAGAACAAGTAACCTCCAAAGAAGACGCTGCGTAGGTTGATTCTACCTCGAAACTCCATGGGGAGCACAGCTACTCAGCCTTGTGGGCTGGGAGCCCCAGCCAGCTGCTCTGTTCATTCTAACTTCTAATTCTGACCATGGGAGAGTCTGTCCACACAGCCGCGCTTGAGAAGGGAATGTATAGTGTTTTTTTCCAGGCATTGTCATCTGCCATTTCTGTTTTTGTCTTCAGGTAAATGTGGATGAGTAGGCACCATGGATCTGTTACAAACCTATGGTCACAGCATGAGGTGGGAAGAAGCTGGATGGGAGAACAGCCATCTTCTGGGCGTGGGCAACATTGTGCTTCTCAATCTGGGTGATAAATACACATGCATTCAGTTTGTAAAAATTCCTCTAGCTGTACAGTGTGGCAGGAATATTTTCTGAATATATATATGAAATAATAGGATAAGGGAAAAAAAGCCTGGCTGTATTTATTAGTCATGGTATATGAATAGTAGTCATAGGTTTACACCATGCATGCCAGGCCACTTGGCTCTGAACCTCCCAAAATGAGCACAGGAATGTTCCTGGTGGCAGCACTGATTTCAGGCAGCTGAGAGGCACCAACTGGATAGCCCCCATGGCCCACAGTCTACTGGTGCTCTCCTTCACATGGGGTGGCCAGTGTGAGACCTGGAGAGGAGAGGAAGTAAGCCTCAGCTTCCGGGCAGTACCAAGACCAAATGCCAAAGAGCCCAGTCAGTGCCCAGGGTTCAAACTGTGGTTCCATCAGGAACCAGGGCCCGAAAAGATGGGAGCCACCCTGAGCCTCATTCTCTCATCTGCTTCCCAAGGGTGTGTCAGGAGCACAGGATGAAATAGTGCAAGGTTAACCCAGTGCCCCATGAGGGATAAGGGCCCACTACCTCCCAGGCACAGGCTCAGAAACTCCCCGGGGTTGTAGCCAATACCCCCTCCAGATGGCAACCCACACTCAAACTGTAGGTTGAGCTGCCAGGTCTGATTAGCCTTTCAAAAACAAACATCAAAGGTTCTGCCCCCTCTTTCGCCCCCTCCAGCATCTCTCACCTGAGCAAGCCGTGCCCATCATCTGTCCTCTCTGAGGGTCAGGGAACCTCCTTTCTTTGGCCAATCTTTTCTTCCCCTCCTCTGCTTCCCTTCCCGAGCCTCTCCCTCTTTCAAGGAGCAGCAGCCTACTTAGCTGGGCTAATAATCAGAAAGCTGTTTTTATGGTATAAAGAAATAAAACCATATACGCGTATCATCAGTATTAAAGTCACTAGGAAAGTTTTTCTCTTTTTTGGGAAAAAACAAAAATGATGAGTTAAAATTTGCCTTCTAAGGACAAACAATAGCGTGCTTGGTGCCGGCCAGAGGACGACTGTGATGGGTTGACATGTGTCACTCTGGAGGTTGAAGTTGACCCCAGAACCCCCTAAAGTGCCCTTTTGTGGAGTTAGGGCCATTACAGAAGATAATTAGGCTCCAATAAGGTGGTCAGGACGGGCTCTAATCCAATGTGACGAGTATCCTTGTAACAAAGGGAAATTTGGACACAGACCCAGACAGGCACAGAGGGAAGATGCCACGTGAAGATGAAGGCAGTGATCACAGTAATGTACTTTGTGGAAAGGAGCACTGAACACTGCCAGCAAACCAAGGGCAGCCAGGACAGAGGCAGCCCAGATTCCCCCTGGCAACCCACCAAAGGGCAGAGTGCTGTCTGTGCACAGCTGATCTTGGGCTCTGGGCCTGCGTAGCTTTGAGACAGCCATGTGGACAGCACTTGGCTTCTCAATTCGGGTGCTGCAGACTGAGCCCTCCTGCACTGCACCTTGAGTCAAGTACAGGAAGCACCACATTGTGATCTTCCAGGCGCTTCAAGGTCAACAGCATATTGACTGTGAGTCAGAAGATTGAGGGTTTTTTTTTTGTTTTAATAGGGAAATTCAAAAGCAATCACATGTCTCACTGTCTTCAAGGCTGCTGGCTTCTGGTTACCACCCCCCAGAGCTGGGCGTGGACTGGGAATGGGTTCAACTCTCCCTTCAAACTTCACAGACCCGATTATCTTATTAAATTTTAGTAGTTTCTCTTAGATGGTTTTCCGTTCATTATGTGGCCTTTGTAGTTTTTGCTACTGCTCTGAAATGCCTGGTTTTAGTGGTTCTGCCTGTGTTTTCATGTTTTAGAGGAAGAGCCCTTTCCTGGAAGTCCTCACCATTGTAGAAATTGATCCTTCTATCCAGTTTTTACCTCTCTGTGGGGGGCAGTATGGTGCCCCTGTAGGGCATTACACTGTAAATTAAAAATGTAAACTGTTGCCATGTAAGGCAATTTATTTAGGAGCTCTGGTGATTGGACTGAGAACTTCTGGGATGAGAGAGGACAGACTCCCAGGGAGCAGGGATAGACAGAGAAGTCATTCCAGAATCATGTGCAGGTTTTTCCAGTGATATATGGCATGCCAAACCTGGAAGTTTAAGAAGGTAACTGAAAAGTTGATAAACTTTTTTTTTTTTTTTGCAGTTTTTGGCCCGGCCTGGGTTTGAACTCACCACCTTCGCCATATGGGGCTGGCAACCCACTCCTTTGAGCCACAGGCGCCGCCCAGTTGATAAGCTTTTTTACAGTTTCTAGAAAGATAAACTTAGAGGAAGAGAGGCCTTGAAAAACATCCTGAACTTTACGTAAAGACACCTGGGATCTACACTGTAGGCTTGGAAATAAAACAGAAATAAAGTGGATTCCAGTTTAGCCAGCTGAGTCCACGGTTGTATTGAGGTTATTTACTCCTCATCAGTGAGCTTTCTAGAGATAGAAAACATCCTTTGGACACTAGCATAAGTCATAACCTCTTAAATTTATCAAAATATAATTATCAAAAAAATTATCACTCACAACAAGAAAAATCTATCAAAATAAAAGTCAGTGGTAACAAACATAAAATTCAGGTACTGAGATTATTCAGAGATAGACTTAAGAAAAAAAAACTCATAAATTTATTCAAGGAAAGAGATAAGATGGAAAATTTCACCATATAACTAGAATTAAAACAGATTAAATGGAAAGTCTAGAGCTAAAAGTTTGATTAGACTAAGAAATCTTCAATAAATTTAATCACAAATTGAACACAGTTGAAAAGAGAATTAATGAACCAGATGCAGCAGAAAATATTTAGACTGAAGCATGAAAACAAAAAAAAAGTGGAAAATAGAGAAAAGAGAAAATTATAAAAAAAAAAGCCCTCAAAGCCCACCACACACACACACACACACTCTAATCAAAACTGTGATACAATGAAATTTTCCAGTGTATATAGAGTTCCAGAAATTAAGGAGAGAATATCATTATCTGAAGAAATAATGGTTACAATTTTTAGAAAGCTGATAAAAGAAGTCAAGGCACAAAATTAAGAAATTTTATGACTTCTGCACTAGTCAGTTTAGGCTGTTATAAGAAAATACCTTGGTCTGGACAATTTATAAGTGACAGAAATTTATTTCCCTCGGTTCTAGAGGCTGTGAAGTCCAAGATCCGAGCACCAGCATGGACTGGCCAGCTGCCTCAGTCCCCCTTTAATCAGGGCACTAGGCCCACTCATGAGTGGCCTGTTTGCCTGATCACCCCAAAAGGCACCACCTTCTAACGCCGCCATTCTGATGCTTAGGCGTTAACACATAAATTTTAGCGGAATACAAACATTTAGACCACCACAATCTTTACAAATGATAGAATACAAAGAAAACCTCCCTTGAGTATGTTTTAATAAAACTTAAAACAAAAAATCCCAAAGCACAAAGAAAAGTGCTAAGGAGAGACTGAAGGCAGTTCTAGTGGTAAGCAAACTAACTACCTTTACAGGATGATAGTACAACTGACCGTTGTCTGCTACTCAAAAGAAACAAAAAGTTCCAGAAGATAAAGGAATGATATTGTTAAAGTGCTGAAAGAAAATAACTACCACCTCAGCATTCCACATCCAGAAAAAAAAATCATCCTCTAAAATGGAAGTGAAGGCAAGATATTTTTAGGTAAATGAACATCATTAAGTTGCTAGTGTATCTACAGATACAAAATAAATACTGGCTGGTCAGGGTGCAGTGGTGTTTATGACTAATTGATCATAACCAGTTACAAATTCCTTTGTCTCTTCTCCACCCAATTGCTTTGCTTGAATAGACTAAAACAAATAAAATAAAAAAATACTATAGTGAAGCCATTAGGAAAAAGAAAAATGATCCCAGAGGGAGGCATGCAAATATAATAAGGAAAATAAGTATGACGGAATTGAAATAGGTGGAGGAATCTAATGATTTTGTGTGAGCAAAATAATTATGATAGTATTCAGCATAGTTTAAAATGTGTATATATTTTTGGCATCCTCTCTATATTATGTAATAAATATGTAATGCATACAATACCTCCTAGGATAACCACTTAATGAGTAATATTAAGTATATCTAGCAAGTTCACTGAAGAGGGAATAGTGTAATAATAAATACTTTCTTAATCCAAAAGAAAGCATAAAAGCAGAGGGAAAAAAAGAAATATAAAATATGTGAGGTTCAGGCCTATAATCCTAGCACTCTGGGAAGCTGAGGTGGGTAGACTGCTTGAGCTCTGGTATTTGAGACCAGCCTGAGCAAGAGCAAGACCCTGTCTCTACTAAAAATTAAAAACTCCCTAGGTGATGCACACCTATAGTCTTAGCTTCTTGGAGACTGAGGCAAGAGGATCCCTTCAACCCAAGAATCTGAGGTTGCTGTGAGCTATGATGCTACAGCACTCTACCCAGAGTGACAGAGACTCCATTTCAAGAAATAAATTAATTAATAAATAAAAATAAAATGTGTGGCTCAAACAACAAACAAGTGATAATATTGAATAGGTAAAGCCAACTGAAGGTCATAATTAAAAGGTAAAGATGTTTACAAAACAACTATGTTACTTTCAAGAGGTGCACTACGGTTTTACAGATATTTTGAAAATTAAGCTCTAGACAAATATATGCCAAGAAAATATTATACAAGAGAAATTTGTATATTAATCAAAAATACTTTCTGACAGAATGCGTAGCACTTAAAGGGTCACTACGTAATAAAAAAGAACAAATTTAGCAGAAACATATAACAATCTTAAATTTGTGTACACCTAATGAAATGGCCTAATGAGCAGAATTTAGCTAAAATTTTTTTTAAAAAGTGCTATCTAGGAAATGTTCAAATATTTGAAAACGAAATTATACAGTGTCAAATCCCTCCAATTCCAAAAATCACAATAGAAATGAGAACATATGTTGAACTAAATAATAATTAAGATGTGACATATAAAATGTGTGAGAACGGCTAACAGTTATTTTAAGAAAATTTATGCTCACGCATTATAAAAGGAAGAGATGCTGAGTGTCAGTGCTCTAACATCTAACGTAGGTGTAAAAACCCCTGTAAAATCAACTAGAGAATGAAAAAGGACATAGTCTTAGTCCGTAGGAGCAGGGGCAGTTCTCCAGAGAAATAGAGGGTGGGGGGAGAGAAATATTTTAAGGAACGGGCTCACACAATTGTGAAGCGACAAGTCCAAAATCTATAAGTTAGACGGGCAAATGGGAGCCCCAGGGAAGAACTGTACTTGGAGTCCAAAGGCAATTTACTGGCAAAATTCCTTCCTGCTCAGGGGAAATCAGTCTCTGTTCTATTAAGGCCTTCAATTGATTGAATGAAGTCTATCCACATTATGGAAAGTAATCTGCTTTACTCAAAGTCCGCCAATTTAAATGTTAATCTCAGCTGAAGTCTCCCTTCACAGAAGCATAAAGAAGGTTTGATAAAAATATCTGAGCGTCATGTTACAGCCAAGTTGACACACACACAAGTCACCATAGACAAAATAAAAATAAATATCAATAAAGTAGAAATAATTATATATTGAGAAAATCAAGAAGTCTAAACATGATCAATCTGTAATATAAATAGATAAAATTTGTTAAGCCTCAGTGTTACTGATCCAAGGAAAAAAGTATATACAACGTATAATACAAATTTCCAAAATCAGAAATAAAAAGAACAATATTACTTCAGAGCCTATATACATTAAAATTATTAAAATAAGATCATAACCAAAAATTGTGAGTGAATTTAAAAAGTGTGATAAGAAAATTTCTTGAAAATAACAATTTGCAAAAATGAATAAAAGAAATAAAAACCTGATTATTCCTTTATGTTTTAAAGAAACTGAATCTGACATTAGAACCATTCCTTTGAAGAAACTTCCATGTCCAGATGAAGTCTTCTACATAGTGGTAAGAAATAAGAGGACTGTTACCCAAATTTGTTCAGGAACTACAAAAAGAAGTTGGTCACAAAATATCCAATGAGACCAATATATACTATTATATGATAAGTACATTAAAAGAAAAAAAACCATAGGCTTATTTCTCTTCTAAATATAAATGGAACAACAAGCCTAAATAAAATATCAGCTAATCTAGTTTAGCATGTAGATAATAAGCAAAAAAAAAAAAACAAAAAACATTTTGACCAAGAAAATGTATTCTATATAGTCATGATTTAATTTATTTTTTAAAAAATCATCAATCTATACATTAAGAACATCATGTTTTCCTTCACAGATATAGAAAAGGCATTAAAACATCATTTTCTGGTAAAACACTCCTCTGAAAAAAGAAATCTAAGGGCTTCCAGTTTTAGCTTCAACATGTAAAGAGCTTAGAAGTCATTACTCTCCTCCTCACAAGAAGAAAAGCTGAACAAACTGAAAATCAATGACTTTTCTTATATACATAAGAGAATTGAGGTCACAAAGCAAACTGCTGCTTAAAATATAGAAAGACAGGCAAATACAGAGAATCACAGCCGAGATCAGTTTGCCTGAAGCAGAGGCCTCTGGAGCAGTTAAGCAGTAAAAGCACTACATTTTGATGAATCCTAGAAGCTGAGTAATAACTAAGCTGAGAGTTAAAGACTCCTGGGTCAGAGTAAATGTATTGGTGGGGTCTCACACCAGAAGCCTCACCAGGTCATTAGGTAAAGATCAATGGAAAGTGTTTTCATATTTCAAGCAGGGTAGGAAAAAAAAGTAACCATTTGCAAATACACTCAGAATAATATCCGTATCAATGGCCTATCCTTCAATACAAACTGCCTTGTGAGAACCTAATGTGCCCTCGGGGAAAGGACAATAGGACGGCTCCATTTTCCTTTACCTTCCAGTCCCATATGAGAGGATTAAAAAAAACGTCTCGTAAAAGCTTCTTAAGGTCACAGGCTAGTGACTCAGACCCACTAAAACATTAAGGCTTATTTTTAATGATAAGTTTATAGAACATTATCTCTTCTCAACACCGAACAAACATGTAAAATAGGTCTCTTGCATAATAACCAAAGATTATAATTGAGAAGCCTTCAGACACGTATCTTATATATGAAAGAGTTCTTAAGGAAACTCAAAGAGGTTAGAGGAAAAAAACTGGAGGACTCTTAAGCCTCTGGTCCAGTTACAGCAAACAGTGAACATACTCTATTTCCTAGCCTGATCAACATAGAACCTTACACTTTAGTTTCTGTTACTTGATACATCATGTCCAGTTTTCACCAAAAAATTACAATAGATGGTGAGCTAGAAGACAAAAACAAAAACCCCAACAGCAGCAGCAAGAAAGCAAGGTGAGGAAAGAAGGCACCTGTCAAAGCCAGACTCAGATACGATGAAGTAGCTGGAATCACCAAATAGAGAAACAAACAAAAAGCCACAGCTTAATTGATGTGTTGGGGGCACCAATGCAAAAAGTGGGGAACCTACTAAAAAAGAAGGGTAATGTAAAAAGAAATATGGAAATTTTAAGGTCCTATTAAAGGGAAATGCTGAAAATATGAAAATGTTATCACATGAGGGAACAATGCCATTAGGAGGCCCATCTAACGGCCCATCTAAATTTTGAAAGAATCTGTGCAGTTGGGAGAGGAGATGCCTTATCTCCAGAGGAAGCAGGGTAAAGATGGCACCAGATTTCTCATCAGAAACAATGCTAGAAAGAACAGGGTGGGGTGAAATATTTACAGTTGAAAAGAAAAAGGAAACAGCAAATAAACAAAACCCAGTATAGAATTCCGTCATATAAATTTTTCTTTCCGAATAGAATGGGAAATAAAGATTTATTTCTTGGGTGAAAAAATGGGGGAATTTGTGGCTAGCAGACCTGTCTTGCATGAAAGACAAAAGAGTCTCCTTAGTAGGAAGGAAAATGATACATAGGTGTGAAACTTAGATCTACATGTGTAAAGAGAGAGAGAGAGAACATTGGAGGGAAATAATAAAGGTAACCTAAAGTTTATTCTTTCTTGGAGAAAAAAATATCCAATGTACTCAATACTAATGTGAAACCAATATATGAACAATCACACACCCATACAAACAACAAAACACAAATATAGTCTAGCCAGGGAGAGAGGGAAGGAGAGGGGAGGGCAGTTGGAGGGATCTCACTTACTGTGCACAACCTGAGGAGTTCACATGCCCATTAGGGAAGAGCTTAACTCCAACTGGGACATTGTGAAAATAATGTAACCTGAAAATCTGTACCCTCCTATCAATTTGAAATAAAAAAAATTATTCTCCTTTTTGTTATTTATCTAATAAATGTTCAAATTAATAATAGCAACAATGTATTGGGTGATTAGGGCACATGGATACAGAAAATGAATGACAACAAGTCATGGGATGAAAGAACAGGAATTAGTGTTACAAAGTAGCTGAAGGTACCAGACCTGCAGCACCCTAGTTTGACTAGAAAATGTACTTAGATTAGCTATAAATGCATGTTTCAAACTCTAAGGCAATGTAGATTTTATTTTTTAAAGCAGTATAATTATATGCTAAGAGAGGAGAGAGAAACGGAACCATGTGAAATACTCAAAACTGGAGAATTCAGGAAAAGAGGAAAATTTTAAAAAGAATGATGACAAGTGTAATAAATTAAAAAATTTCAATTTTATAATTTAGATAAAAGTATCATTTCTTTAAAAACTATAAACAACCCAAACTCACACAAAGAGAAATAGATAACATAATAGGCCTATGTTAAAGAAATTGAATCAATACTTAATAATCTTTTTAAAAGGAAGGAATAGGTTCGGATAATTTCATTGGTAAATTCCAACAGGTAAGGAAAAATTACAAAAGTTTCTATTATCTATTTCAGAAAAAACAGAGGAGAGAATATTTTCTAACTCATTCTAAAGTCAAGATTACCTTAATATCAAAGCCAGATAAGGGTATTACAAGAAAAGAATATTACAGAGAAATATTTCTCATAAATATAGATGCAGAATCTTCAATGAAATATTAAAAAAGTAAATGCACAATGTACAGAGTGGATATTTCACCATCGCTGAGAAGGATCTATTAAAATTATGTGTTTCTCATATTTTAAATCGCTGTTTTTTATGCCATTTGTATTTAGGAATGTCGTGTCTTCTTAGGAGAATTAATCTCTCATAATTTTCTGAGCTCTGAAGTCTAATTTATCTGATGTTATTATACACAATATGGCTTTCCTCTGATTAACATTTGCTCCCTTTTTAGAATTCAATCTGGTTCTATTACTATATGTGAAGCAAGTTTCTTGCAGACAGCATAAAGTTGGGTCATGTTTCTAAGTCCAGTTTGCCTCTTTATATGCCCTTACACTATTTCATTTATAATATTTCTGTTTTAAACATCTCCTCTACATACATTTAGAACCACATGAGACAGTGCTGGAATTCTTGCTTTAATCACACATAATTAATAAAATTCAAGAAGAAAAGAAGAAAATTGACTATGTTATTGCTTTTTTCCTGATGTTTCAATCTTTCTTTTTTCTTCTTTAATTTTATTTTAGCCATGAATTTAGGGTGGGCCTTATGAGAATGCTTTTATTTTCTCTCTTCTGGAGATGTCTTGATTTACTCCTAAGTTTTGAAGGATTTTCTTTTCTCTTGGTTAAGAATTCTATGTTCTATTCTTTCTGCACTAAAAAAAGATTATGCTACTTCCTTAGTGATTTCATGTATTCTAAAAAGAAACACATGTTCATTTACATTATTTTCTCCCAGAGGTAAAGGGTTGTTTTTCTCTGGCTGTTTTTAGGATTTCTTCTTTGTTCTAAGTTACTGAAAGTATAATGTATGATGCTTCGTAACTGTGTAGTTGTGATGTGTGTGGCTTTCTTGGGGTTTGTCATGTTTGTGATTTGCTCAGCTTCCTAAATCTCCAGGTTTATGTCTCTTGCCAAATTTGGGAACTTTTCAGCCATTATTTTTTCAAGTACTTTTTCAGACCCATCTTCTTTCTTGTGTCTTTCCTGGATTTGGTGACATAAATGGCAAGTCTTTTGTTCTAGCTCCACAGATCCCTGACACTCTGTTCTTTTTTTTTTTTTTTTCTATTTTCTCTGTTGTTTAGTTTTATTATTTTTATCTTCAAATTAACCTGTTATTTCTTCTCATTTCCTTGTTCTGCTGTCCAGCCCATTGATTGAGCTATTTTAGGGATTGTGTTTGTCAGCTCTAAAATTTCCATGTGATTTTTCATTATGTCTGTTGTGCTATTGTAGCCTTCTAATCTTTAAAAAAAAAAAAATTTTTTTTTTTTTCAGTTTCTGGCTGGGGCTAGGTTTGAACCCACCACCTCTGCATATGGGGCCAGTGCCCTACTCCTTTGAGCCACAAGCACTGCCCTTTTTTTAAACGTTTTTTTCAAATGTGCTCGTGATCACTCATTTAAGAACTATAATAATGGCTGCTTTAAAGTCCTCGTCAAAGAATTCTAACAACTCTGACATCTTGCTTGATGTTGGCACCCGTGACAGTTAATTTTAAGCCAACTTGACAGGGTCTCAGGTGTGTTTGTGACAGCATTCCTGAAAGAGATTATCAACTGGACTGGTAGACTGAGTAGAGGGGATCTGGTCTCATCAGTGTGAGGAGGTATCATCCAATCCACTGAGGGTCCAGGCGGAACAAGGAGGTGTAGGAAGAACAAATTCTATCATGCTATTGTTAAACTGGAAAGCCCACCTTCTCCTGGCTTTGGAGATCAGAGGTCTTGGTTCCCCGTGTCTTAAGATTCTGGGACTTATACCAGTCAACCCCTCCCAGGACAAGGTCAGATGTTCTCAGGGGGATCTCCCTCTTACTGGGAGTTAAACCATTGTCTGCCCTGTTCCTCAGACCTCAGAACTCAGACTGGACTCTGCCCCTGGCTTTCCTGGTCCTCCAATTTGCAGAGCACACATTTTGAGACTTGTCATCTTCCATAATAATGTAAACCAATTCCCATAATAAACTGTCTCTTACACATCTTTATCTGCATCTAACTATATCCATATCCTATTGGTTATGTTTCTCTGTAGAACCTTAACTATTGATCTTTCTTTATCATTCAGTTTAACATATTCTGGTTTTTGCTACAGTGAGGAATGTGAAACATTACTGGATATTTTTATATTATGTTATGGGACTCTATTTAAATCTTTCTTATTTAAAGAAAGTTTAACCCTTCTTTGTTATTAATTACCTGACTTTTTTGGACATCATTGTCAGATGAAGTTAGAAGTCCAAGTTTTCCACTCGGTTCCAACTGACCTCTGAAGAGGGCACTCCCTGACCCCACATGGTCTCCATTGACACTGCAGGGGAGGCAGCTGCTATTGCACAAGTCCTGACTCTTCACTGGGATTCCACTGACCACTGGAAGATTCCACTCACTGCTGGGAGAGCGAGCCGTATCTCATTTACAATGCGATGCTCTCTCACCGTGCCTCTTATAAGGGTACATGTGAAACTTACTAAATGTAGAATATAAATGTCTTAACACAAAAACTAAGAAAATGCCGTGAAGGCTATGTTAACCAGCTTGATGAAAATATTTCAAATCATATATAAAACCACCACATTGCACCCCATGACTGCATTAATGTACACAGCTATGCTTTAATAATAATAATAAGTGTAGGTAGAAGTCCCACCTCCCATGTGGTCTCAACTGACATTCTGAGAGTGGAGGTACCTTAGTAACAGACTGAGGGAATGTAAGTCTTTGCTCCCACTTAGCTTTTGTTAGCATGAGTGCTACTGAGACTGTTTTCTGTTTGTTTTTCATCTTTGATTTCCTATGATGCTTGCCTGAAGCAGAGGGTCCATTGTTTAAACATTTTCCATCCTATTATTCTGCACTTTTTCTGATCTTTTGGCTGGAGAAAGTAGGATTTTGGTTGGTTGGTTGTTCTTTCTGTACTTTTTGGTGTTTCTGGGTTGAACCTGCTTTATTTCCATGTCTGGATATATGAGGGTGAAAGAAATCTCCAGAAATTCACCACTATGTTGTTTTTCAGGTTCCGGGGTCCCTACACAGCCTGCCTTCTCCTATCTTTGAGTCTTCTTACAGTTGCTCTGTATTGAAGTCCAGGGTTTTAGTGCATCAAATTGGAGAAATAGGGAACGATATCCCTACCAAATTTTTCTGGAACTGAAGTATACATGTTTTTAAATAAACCACTTTATGAACATAGATAATTATTACTATGAGTGGAAGAATAATATTCATCTTCAGTATTTACTGTTCCTCTATCTATTTGCCCGTATTGGCATCTTTTGGCAAATAACACTATATTTTTTCCCTATCTACTCCTCTAGCTTTAATTTCTCCTAATTTCCAAGAATCAATGGTAGATAAAGGAAGGTCAATTTGATCATTCATTCTTTTTATGTGTTTTTCCTAGAAAACAAATCACCATTATCACCTCTCAGCATTTGGACTCCACACCATCCATTAAAAACATTCAAATGAAATTTAATGTAAAATACTTTAATCATCAAGGACTTTATAAAACTGTGCACTGCATTAGGGTTTTTTTTTTTTTTCAAGCATTTTAGCAGCATTGCTTCAGCTTTTAAAGTTTTATTAGGAAGTCATCCAATAAAAGGAAGAAGGCTATTATATGCAAAATTTTTATTCTGTTATATTAAAGTCAGGATACTGCAGGCAGAATGGGGACTGAAGACCCCATTCCTGGCAAGGGAAAAACACCTCCAGAAAATGGGAAAAATAAAAAGTAAGCTGGGTGAGTCGAAACAAAGAAAAGTCATCTAGTTTGCCTTTAAACCAGCTGCTGCTAAATTTCTTATCTGAGCAAGTTTCCTGCTTTCCCTAGAACTCTGGCCTATGGGGAATACAGCTTACTAACACCCCTGCTGGGTCTGTGAACTCTGAGGAATAAAGGCCCCAGAAGAGGCTGTGGCAAAGCCCAGAAAGACACATCAACTAGGCCGTTTCCTGCTCCATAAACAGACAAAGCAGAACCCATTGTGCAGATTTGCTTTTGGCTGGAGAGCTCAAGCCCTGAAATATGGGCAGGAGGGCTTATGACCTTTATTGCAGAGGAAGACCCTCTGTGATGGTGATGAGAGGAAAATTCCTCTCTCCCAGTGATTCTTCAGAGGAGATGGACACCAGTGGCGTTTTAGTCCACAGGGAACTACTGAGTCTAAACCCTCCCTAGGAATCCATGTGTGTGACCTCAGACAGGAGGCTGCCCCCACACAAGGCTCAGGTTCCGGATTTCTCAAGGCTCCTGAAACTCTTAGAGTTAGTGATTATAGAAACAATAGGAGCTGATATGCTCACTCAGAGAAACTGCTGGTATCTTTGTTCTCTCCCTCAGCTGATCCTCTGGGCAAATAGCCTTCCATAAAAGCTGAGTGGAATAGACACTCCAGGTCATGGCTGGAACCCCACAAATGGGCAGTGGTCCCCTAAGTTCCCACCTTTGAAAATTCCATTCTGTGTCTCTTGTCTCTTTCTCTCTTTGTTTCTAACTTTTATATTTCTTCAACTGGTCACCACCAGTTCTACTGGTCTTAGCAGACTCTGCCCCTGGGGTCAATAATTTAACATTTTATTTTGTGTGCCCAGCTTTGGGAATCATGTAATATATTCTAATAAGAAGTTATAAATGATATTTAAAAAGAAAACAATTAGTTTTCTTGACATCTCTCCTTGCAATATCAGACTATCCCATTTTAAAACTTAGCCAGCCAGGTGCGGTGGCTCATGCCTGTAATCCTAGCACTCTAAGAAGCCAAGGTGGGTGGATTGCCTGAGCTCAGGAGTTTGAGACCAGCCTGAGCAAAAGCAAGACCCTGTCTCTACTAAAAATAGAAAAACTGAGGCAAGAGATCGCTTGAGCACAAGTTGGAGGCTGTTGTGAGCTATGACACCACAACATTCTATCCAGGGTGACAGCTTGAGACTCTGTCTCAAAAAATCAAACCAAACCAAACAAAAAACCTTCTCCAGAAGTCCAAAAGGGAGACATTGGAAACTTTGTTTCAGACTTGAATTATTAACCATTTCTAAAGAATGCCGGGATTCCTTAATTTGTAGAATGTTAATTGTCAATGAATAGATTATGTAACCACCTAAAACAACATTGTCAGGTAAAATATATCTAATATGTTATAACCTTATGAACTACTTAGTGTCATAGAGAAAAAACTTAGATACCTTGGTCTTCTTGTTAAATATTTACCCAAAACATGAAAATATTCCAGTTATTTCAATTTTTTAAATGTCTGGATTTTTTTTCCCTTAGAATTTCTCCATAAATGTAAGCACAAAAATATCAAGAACTGAACATTATAGAAGGTTAAAAAGGAAAAGTAAACATTTATGATAAGTCCTGTATTTTAAAATACTAGAGCATCATTAACAATATATTGTATCTTAGTGTGTGGTCCTAGCAGATGCTACATTTGAAATTCAGTACTGTACCTGCTGGTACAATTCTACCTGAGACATTTGGAGGCCTGATTGAAATGATCAGTGCAGAACCACATCTTTCCTAACCATTGACATCTTTTAAAAAGTTAAATTATTTGAACTAAGAGTATAAGATTTTATGCCAAGGTCTACTCCAAACCAAGCTAATCTGGCAGAATAAAGTAATGAATTGATATTCACTAGTGTGAAAATTAAAAAATATATATATATATATAAAACACATTTTACTGTGTTAGTTATATAATTGTTTTTAAAAATAGTTTAAATAGATAATTAAAAGTTGAATCAAGGGCCTTAGAAAAGACTTAAATATGAAATCCCTTTGACAGCTACTGAGCTAAATAATTAACCTCCTAGAGAGAGGGCCAGCCCACATTCTGAACACCTCTGGTGGTCAGTGGGTTGGTACTGCAGGTATATTGGACAGGGTGATGGTTTGTGGTGAGTGACCGAGCAGCTGGGCATCTATGCAAACACTGGGTGACTTTCTGAACATTTCTTAATACTTTTCTTTGTACTTGAGTCTTGGAAATAAGCAGATCGCAGCCCTTCTGGATATTACGTGCGTTCATTTCAACAGAATTCTAAGTATCTTTAGGGTTGAGAGAAATCAGAACATGACTCTCCCTCTTTCCATAAAAAATGTCTGATATAGTAAAAGAAATCTGAGCAATCCACCTGAGGTGTGACCACAGGGAGGGACGAGAATCAGGAAAAAGAAGAGGATGATAAGAGAAAAGACTCTGGACTTAGGCCTTGACCTTCGGTCCAGACAAGGAGAGAGAAGCGACATTCTGGACAGAGGACAGAATGGGCCCGACATGAAAAGCCTTCCTGGATTTGTGATTGTTGAGGGAAAGGACTGACTTTATGGCCCAAAGGCCATAAAAATGAGGCACAGGTAGGTTTTGATCAGAGAACCTCTGTTGACTCTGGGAAATGAAAGTAAAATAAGACCAAGACAGTGGTGACGTGGTGACCTTAAGGAAGGACGGAGAGCAAAGCGCTGAGGGCAGCTGCCCTGCTGGACTTAGGTGTGTGTAGGATGTGGGGCTGTCAGTTGGGCCCCTCCCCTGGCAGCACCAGGGCATCCTCCAGTAGCCTGACTTCTTGCTCCCTGGAAGTTAATGATGGCAGAGTGACAACAAAAACACCTTTATTGACACATGCAATATTTTGAGGGATTCTAGGATATACTTGGAGAGGAGACCCATATAAAAAACTGAGGTCACTGCTAGTTAGGTAGAAACTAACTTTTTAAAAAATTTGGTTATTAAAGAATATGTAGTTTTATTGTATACCTAATGCTATTTGGACCTAAATTTATTCATATACTATTAATAGTTACATTTATGTAAGTGGCTAACAATATTTAAATTCAGGTCTTTTAATAATATTGGCTTCTTTCTACGAATTTAGAACGATTCACGGTTAGAACTGTCATCTCAAACAAGGTGGAGGCCCATATGCACGCCTTCTAAGCTCACACAGAGAGGTGTCCACAGAAACCCTTCCATGCTGGCCTCCTGACATGAGCAGTAAGTGAGGAGGAAAAAAAAAAAAAGAAGAAGAGAAAACTATTGGCTTTTTTTGTTTAATCAGTTTCCATGTTGTTGACCTTACATTTTTAAAAATGTATCAGCCATAGGAAACAATTAAAACTTTTTTTTTAAAAAAACAGCACAAAGTAAAAGTCCATATTTAATCTGCTGCCTTCAAAACTTTCTTGGGAAGCTTAATTAAATAGCTATTCATCTGTGTATTCTGCGCAGTCTTCTAAAGACTATTAATGCTGCAGTCTTAATTAAAGGAAAAGGGACTAATGCAGCTTTTCATTTTCAGACTGTTAGATCAGGAAGAAAAAGCACTTAGCACCTCTGTTAACATCACTCAGAGTTGTTCAATTATGAGTTGATTTTATTCAGTTGAACATCAGTCAGGCCAGAAAATCCTACCAGAGTACAGTTTCTGTACACTTTCTATATTAACTCATATTTTGAGGTTAGAATATGAACGATTGATGTGTGGATGGTAGATCTAAGTCTGTAAGCAGAGTCTCAACCTACAGCAGTCGAACTGCCTTGCTGACCATCAGATTCAACAGTAGCTGGCACTTCTCAACCTTCTTTAAGCCCATTTCTCTGTTACCATCTTTTAAAAAGGCTGAGAATGGGCCAATATTTCCCTCTCCCACTCTCTGAAATTGAGCTATCAGGACTGGATTGTGGATTCATCACTGGGGAGTGTGCCCGATTGCCCACGTCCTTACTGGGAACCCTCATACATGCTTTTCTTGACATGAGGAAATACCATTGGCCCATACAGTCCTCAAATTTGTCAAATTCTAAAAAGAGCCTCTAGTCCAGAGATTTTGAACTGGTGAGCCATGGCACATGGGTATGCCATGAGGGGATCTTAGGTGTGCCGTGAAAAATCTTGAAGATTATTAATTAAATTGTTTTTGAAAGAAGTTCAAAATAGAATAACTATATTCTTTATTCTTTTTTTTTTTTTTTTGAGACAGAGTCTCACTATGTCACCTTTGGTAGAGTGCTGTGGAATCACAGCTCACAGCAACCTCAAACTCTTGGGCTTAAGTGATTTTTTTGCCTCAGCCTCCCAAGTAGCTGGGACTACAGGTGCCTGCCACAACACCTGGTTATTTTTTGTAGTTGTTTAGCAGGTGTAGGCCGGGTTTGGACCCACCAGCCTTGGTGTATACAGCTGGCATCCTAACCACTTAGCTACAGGTGCCGACCTCCCCACCCCTTTTTTTTTGATCAACATAATTTAAGTGTGCCGTGGAAGTTTCCCTACAGTTTCAAGGGTGCTGTGAGATTAAAAAGGTTGAAAAACACTGGTCTAGGCCATAATTCCAAGAGTCTCACTTCTAAGAGTTTGAATTACAAATCAGTAGGTTCTATAAAGGATTTTTTTTTTAAACAGTAACTCTAAAGAGTCATAAAAACTAAATTTTTAATGTATATGTTCTACATAAGCACAGTATTCTGTTCAGTGTTTTTCATTTTTCTTTTTGCTTCATTGACCTCTCCGCGTGGAAAGGGAAATAAAGAGAGAACCACGGCAAGTTTCTCGGTAACGGTGGGAGTTCAGGCAGTACTTGAGGGAAAGGAGTGAAAGGGCCAGGTGGATTTGGGAAAAGGACTCAGAAGAGCACAGACTTTAAAAAGAAGCCAAGGAAAGGACGTTTATTAGGACAAAATAGAAGGAACAGTGAGTATGAAAAGAATCAGGGCTCTAGTGGGGGCAAAAATCGTCCCACTGTGAAGTTTTGCTTTTGGTTTTGTGTTCCTTGCAGGGAACAAGATTCTGAATCTTTTCTTGGGAACTCATGATTCAGTCTTTATGTGAAACAGAATTTGAATGTCAGTGTCAGGGGATGGGAGGAAGTTTAAGTGTTAGTTCTTGTAAGCCTAACAAGCCCTTGGCAGTTACGTCATCTAACTAAAATTTTACAATAACCCTGTAAAATAGAACTTGTTGGCTCATTTTGTCACCCACACCCCCCTGGGAGGCTCTTCTTTGTTAGATGACAACAAATCCCATTTGCCACAGCTCTGTCCTGTCTCCTGGAAGGTTTCAGTAACTGTCTCCAAGTTACCCTCTCTCCTCTCTTTCTTGTTAGGGGTAGGAAAGTAGTGGGAAACTTTGCTTGACTTTAAATTTAAAAACACATCTCCCCTTCTAGGAACAAGCAGTGATTTAAAGGCCTGTTTAATTCTAATTAATTTAATGACAAAATAAATTAATGTCTATGAGAGGAAAGCTGTTAATTATACCCTAATAATAGGGATGTCTCTTCCAACTCCAGCTGCTGTCAGCTGCCTGCTGTTCTTTGCTCCTTCTGAATTCTACTTGCTCCCATCACCACTTAGCTGAGGACTTCTTCATTTGAATCAGATAGGACGGACGCAGTGAGTGAGGATTCTGGGAGTCCAATTTCTATTTTCTCAATCTCAGGCCCGTCACGGGGAAAAAGGATTCAAACTCTCTTTCTGGGGTTAAGGTTTATTCATTCATTTTTTAATTTAATTTGTTTTTTGCTGAGCTTATTCCACTTGCTTGAACTTGCGCAAGGCACCAAGGATATGAAGACAAATTAAATAGTCTCTGGCCTAATCCATTCAGTTCAAAATTCAGAGTGACAAGTTAAGACTGGAGCCAACCCTACCACGTGGGACACACGGTGGCAGACGTTCAGATCCACAGGAGCTCCTGGAGAGAGCACCTGACCCACAGCAGGTGCAGGGCAAGGGTTGGACGAGGGACTCATTAAGGGGTATTAGGCAGTGAATTAGAGTTCGCCAGAGAAGCAGAACCCATAGGAAGCATGAGAGGGAATTGCAAGGAACGTCATGTCACGTGGTCACAGAGGAAGAGAAGCCCAGAGCCATGGGCAAGTGGAGACACAGAAGAGCCTGCAGCGTGGCTCAGCCCAGGAGCCTCAGGATGGGGAACCAAGGCTGTGGCCTGAGAGGACCTGGAGGCCTGTGGTGCAATCCCCAGAGTCTAAAAGCCAGCGTGGAGTCTGATGCTTAAGGGTGTAAGGAGAAAAGGTGGAGAGAGAGAGAGAGAGAATCTCCCCTTCTTCCCTCTGTCTCCTTCAGGCCATTTGTCCCCATCACCCAGGGCACTGGATGGTGTCCTCCCACACCGAGGGTCTTCCTCCTTCAGTCCACTGACTCCCAGGAGTCAGTAATGAGCCCCCCACACATCTCTGGCCAGAAAGGTGTGAAGAGAATAGTCTGTCCAGGACAGTTTTGATTTATGCTCTTACCCTCCTTTGATGTTAATACTACCCTCTTTCCTTATCAGAAGTGTCTCTGTTTGGAAGACAATTTATTTAGTCACTCTAGCTATGGTACTTCTGGACAATATTTTAATTTTTCTTAAGAAAATGTTCAAGGAGAAAGAGTCCCTTTTTCACTCTGTAGAGCAATGTGCAAGATCTGTTGCCTGGAGTTGCCAAAATCATCTTGTGAGGGACTTAGTGGGGATGACAGAATGGAAAGACAGAAGGAATCTAGACCTTCGGCAATCTCGCAGAGGCGCTGAGTAGCTCACCTGCCAAATAGCCTGCTGGTCAGGTTTCTGGTTGAGTGAAGGAATGAAGTTCTTTATTGTTTACATTCCCTAAGTTGGAGTTTACTGTCCCTGAAGATAGAAATATAGTAACTGGGTGTAGGGATTTAAAATGATATATATATTAATATAAATATAAAATATATAATTATATAAAAATATATATATAAAACTTATATAGAATATATATGTGCTTATTGGAGAAAGAGACAAAGATATAAAGAGGGAAAGGGAGAGAGAGGGACCACTTTAGAAATCATTTCATCCCAGCACTTATTTCAAAGCAAGAACCCAAAGGATTGAAGAGATTTGCCTAAGGCCACGCAACTTGTTAGCTAGAGAGCTGTCAGGTGGCCTCCTGAGAGCACCCACAGGTTATTCTCTGCTGTGCTGTGTGTTGCCAGAGGGGGACAGGGCTCAGATAAACTGCTGAGGAGACAGACCTGTGTCCCACGAACACCCATCCTACCACCCAGGTGTCCAGGGTCTGAAAGAGTAACCGTGAGTTAAGGACTCACAGTGTGTCGGACTCAAATCTATGAGGTTACCAGTATTATTTCACTGAATAATCTAATTTCTACAACAATCCTTAGAGACTGAGGTACTTATTAGTGTCACACTGATGAAAAAGCTGAGATTCATAGCTCTTAGGCGACCTGCTCAAGGTCTCAAAGCCAACTGGATGTGACGGTCAGTCATTATGGGCCTTATGAGTAAAGCGTGTGGTTAGAACAGACAGCAACAATCTGGACAGAGCAGGAGGGCTGCTCAGAACCCAGAGCGACCTCTAACTGAGGTCTGCGGAAACGTATCAGTTCCTTCTTCTGAAAGCAGTTTTGCACATTTTGAGATATAGGCGACACCCCTGTGGGTTGAAACTATCATGAGTGGAAAAACTTAAAGAAAATAGCTTTATCTCCCAGTGACACCACTGGGCTTCTTACAGTTTCGCCAACCTAGTTAAAGCTAATAATAACAAGGTTTCATTAAAAAAAGACTTGCTAGTGGATGTTCTTGTCATCATCTACAGGGAACTGCCTGAAAATGAAGATAATTCATGAGAAAACAAGACCAAGAGATAAGAAGAGATGGATTCTAAATGGCATTTAAAACCAGTTTTTTAAGCATCTGGACCCAGAGATTTCTGAATTCCACTTACTCTTATGCTTTTTAGTAAGTAAATTTCCTTCTTTCCTTAAGTCAATTTATATCAAGTTTCTTTCCCTTATAATTGAAAGTGACCTAATATATTTCCCATTATGACAATTCCTATCTTATTTCCATTTTTTTTTGGCCAGGGCAGGGCTTGAACCCACCACCTCTGGTATATGGGGCCGGGGCCCCACTCCTTTGAGCCACAGGCACCACCCTTTAGTTCCATTTCTTTTGTTTCTAGTGATTGATTCTTTCTGCTTCACTGTGGGCCCTCACATTCAAATTTTAAAGGAACTATGATCTGTTTGATTGACAATTCAGCTTTCCAGCCACTCCTGGGCAGAGTTCTCTGGTCAGGTCATCAAGAAACAGCAGTTGTGTGAGCCACATATGGGTCTGTCTCTACTTAGCTGTGATCACTGCAGCATGAACATATGATACATTTACAGTCCATGCATTTAAAACGCTATCTGTTCTTGCTTCCCTTAAAAGGGGACTGGTGGACATTGCAGGTGCCCTAGATCCTGTTGGGGACCAGTTTCGTTGTCCTGACTTTTCCTGTCATAGTGATTAAAGAGTAGACCAAACTGACCTTGCTTGGTGCAATAGAAAAGCTCCTAAGACGTTGCACGTCAATGAATTCTATTTTAAATATGCTGGAAAGTTTTCTATTGACTTATGTCCTCCCATGAATCCTTTAAAAAGTGAATAATTAATTTCTAATCTAGCCTTTATATAAACCCAGATTTTTAAACATTGGGTAAGATCCTCTGTGGAAGAGAATACACTCCTCTTTCATTTGTGTTCTTCGTAACTTTGAAAGTTACTGACTGTCCTTTAACAGACTCACAGCCAACTCATTCCGTTTTTATTGAATGAGTATTCAGGTCCTTCTTACCTAGGCCATAAAGGAGATTTCACTTTTCCTGGGAGGCTGAGACAGGAGGATCCCTTGAGTTCGGAAGCTTGAGCCCAGGCTGAGCAAGAGCAAAACTGTCTCCACTAAGAATAGAAAAAAAAAAATAGCAAGGAATAGTGGAGGGCACCTGTAGTCTCGGCTACTTGGGAGGCTAAGGCAGGAGGATGGCTCCAGCCCAGGAATATGAGGTTGCAGTGAGCTATGATCAAGACAGTGTGCTCTAGTGTGGGCTAAAGAGTGAGATTCTGTCCAAAGAAAAAGTTTAGACTACCTCCTCAGGACAAGGGTCTGCGGATGGAGGAGACACAGGACAGGCGTCCACCTCCACTCCTTGCCAAACATGCAAACTAGCACAAATGCTAGAATCTTTCCAAGTTATTTTTGCACAACCACATTTTTATATGTTTTTAAAAATAGCTGTGCATTTATGTGGAAAACAGTTTTTTCTTTCTTTTCTTTTTTTTTTAAGGCATTGATATCTATTCTCCTATGTCTTAGAAACATTCTTTAGCTCCTAGGCATTTGTTAACCCCAGGCTAAGAGCTTCTAAGATTAGATCACTGGAGACAATCTGATCATGATACCCCCTCTTTTTTTTTTTAATTTATCATATTGCTCCTATTTTAAAGATATGAGTTATTGCTCTGCAAATAATGTTCCATGTGAGTTCAGTAGAAGTCCCTTTGCTGCCTGGGCCTTCCCTTACTTTTTGTAGTTAATTTTACATTTGGGTGTCTGTGGCTTTCTATATGTTAGATTCTTTGCTGTCATTCAGAATCAAATATCTCCTTCTCTGGTGACCCTACTTGCACCCACCCCAGCCCCACCTGCCGGGGAGTTAAAGGCTCATTTCTGGGTGCAGCAAAGTGTGGGTTGTGTGTTTCATGGCCTGACGTCGGGACCCTGGGCTTCCTTGCATTTGTGTTAGCCTTACTCACTGGTGCAGCAGCTTCCCAACCTGAGTTCCCTGCCTGCTGGGCCATATGCAAGGCTGTCTACACTGCCCATGGGATGAGCGGTGCTGGAGAGATCAAGTTTCATATCCTCAATTTCCACTTACATCCTTCTTTAAAACTGATTTTCCTCTGAGCTCAGTTATAAGTAAGTATTAAATACTTACCAAATTTTGTAATAAATTAATTCTGCTTGATCTATTACAATGTAACTTGACCCAGAAGAAAGTCTCCACAATTAGATGTGTGTGAATATTTTTATAGTGAAGACTTTTGATTCGATGATACATTACAGATTATAAAGAGTATAAACATATTCACTATAGATAAAAGACTTTGGGAAGGATAATTTAAAATATGACTTCAGAAACACAGAAAAGGATGTAAATTTTTACTATTAAAGAAGGGCTGGTTTAGGTATTTTTGTGAACAAATGACCATGGTTGTTAAATCACTACGGCATGAGATTCCATCAGATAGATGCACGAGAATTTTAATCTAAAAGAACAATACTCAAAATACACAAATTATGTTCTTTGTTTCTATTTATAATTTATGGTGAAAAATATTATGTGTTAATTTTATTATGAGAGAGTCTATATTTTTTCCTCCAAATTCTTTTGTGAGGATACAAACTCCCCTGAACTTAGAATGAGTCTTAGATTATTGTTTCTCAAACTTGATTGTGTGATAATTGTTTGGGAGACCTTGTTAAAAGGCAAATTCTAATTTTATATATCCAGAGACAGGGAGAGGCCGGAATTCTTCCATTCTAGTGAGATCACAGGGGTGGTCAGGCTGGTCATTAGCCTTAGACTATTTGGGATTGTTACAGTTCTAGAGCTGTATTTTTCAAAGTTCAGGCAACTCCCCATTACTTGGCTGTAAAATATGTTTAGTGACTCTGACAAGCAACTTTTTTAATGGGAGAGAAGACAGAGATAGGAGAACAAAAAAAGAGAAGCAGGAAGAGAGGATAAAATGAAAAAGTGCTTTTAACGCAGCAAGGGTATCATTTCATGGACTTTTGTTTCTATTCTGTGAGTGGATATAGAACTAAATGTAAAATGTATTTCTTACTGTGGATCATGGATAAAAAGTTTAAAATCTCCTCTTGTAAAGAGTTTGCCTTATTTACTATTTTTCCCAGTGTTTGCCCCAGTACTTAACAGACAGTTGATGGTCAGGAAGTTTGCCCGGAGAGCAGACGTACAAACGAGTGTGGTTTCCCATAAACTAAAACATGACTTCAGAACTGTTAACCTAGAGATTTGAGCTTTTATTTCATTATTTTATTTTTATTTTGGATTAACATAAGGGAACCTGTGGCTAGGCTACATTGCTTGCATTTGTAAGGTAAAGCTGTGGTTGAGTCCTTCACCCAGGAGGTGTGCCAGGCGCCCAACTGTACCCGACATGCGGGAGCTTGACAAGGTCCCATTCTCCTTCCCCACTCTTGGTTTATTTTATCAAAACCAAGAGCTGAGTACATTGGATAATTTTTCTTCCCCAATTTACACCTTTCATATAACCCAATTATAGCCCAAGAATATGGGGAAAGGGGTGAGAGAGGGGAGGGAAGAGGGAGGATGGGTGGAGGGAGGGTCATCGGTGGGACCACACCTACGGCGCATCTTACAAGGGTACATGTGAAATTTACTAAATGTAGAACATAAAGGTCTTAACACAATAACTAAGAAAATGCTGGGAAGGCTATGTTAACTAGCTTGATGAAAAGATTTCAAATTGTATATAAAACCAGCACATTGTACCCCATGATTGCATTAATGTACACAGCTATGATTTAATAAAAAAAGAAAAATCAAACTAAGAGGAAGGAGGTAGTAGGCGGGACTGAACAGCAGAGGCGGACATCATAAAACCAGAGGAGAAACATCCCCACCCGTAGGTGTTTGCTCTCATGGGACCACAGTTATACAGTAAGTACAGATTAAAGGCTGATCAAAGCTGCACGCTCCTGACCTTTGGCTATCTTTGTGTTTCCCAACTTTTGGTCTCCACTGTTGAGCTCGCCAGTCATCTAAATTCTGGACAGTTTTGGGGTGGTAAGGCTATGTAGATAAAAGCACTTTTTCTTATTTTTAAGGTTAAATTTCTTCTCTTTGTGTTTTGTTTTCTGCTAAAGTAATCTGCTTGACATGTTTACTGGATTATTCCTTGTTGGGCACTGTGTACCAGACAGAAAATAACTCCTGGAAGAGGGGGTTGAGAATAATTCTGCCTGCAGGTGGGAAGCAAAACTGTCTGACCTCCAGAGCTCCTTTCCCAAACTGTGTTTCCATTTAATTCACTTTTTTTTCAGAATTTTAAAATTACACTCTCTACAAATGTGCCTCAAGGTGTGAACACAATACAAGAGACACAACAAATTCAAATATTTTTAAAGAGTTCGTGTGGCAGCATTAAATACAGAGAAATAAAAGCAGCTAAAGAACAAAGGATCCCAGCGTTGTCTGTGCCCACCTGGAGCCTGCTGATCTCACAAAAACACTGCTGCCCCATTTTACACTAGGTTTCCAGGAGGGAAGTGCTCCAGAAATATAAATAGTCAGGCCTCTTGGGAACTCCATTTCAAAATGAGCCCTGGGGCAGAAAATTTAAGCATAAAAATAAATATTAAGTTGCACTGTTAGACAAAGACCGTCAGGAAGTGGAGAGGTGGCGTTTCTCCCGGTGACCCATCAACTAACTCCATCCATGTTGTCCAGCCTCCCTGAGCTCCAGTCTTTCCATCTGTGCTGACACTGACCTTATCCAGCAAACATCTCACGGAAATGTGCACAGTAAAGTCGGAAAAATATTTTAAATATGTTACATATGGGTTCTGTAATAAAAAAGGCACACTCAGCGGTGAGGTAAGCAGAACACTATCCCTCAAGGAGTTCCACGTGCTAGTCCTGGGACCTGGGACCGTGTTACCTCCCATGGAGAAGGACTTTGCAGATGTGATTAAGTCAAACATCTTAAGATAGGCAGGCTATCCTCAATTAACTGGGTGAATTTGATGTAATCACCAAGTCCTTTATAAGTAAAAGAGAGAGGCAGGGCGTTCAGAGAGATTGAATGTGATGAGGACTAGACCTTGCATTGATGGCTTTGAAGCAACATGTTTAATGCACGTTGGTGACTTTGTGCCTCTCTAATTTCTCTGCTCTGCGGCAGCGGGGTTGGCAGTCTGGATAATCCGGGCCAATGGAATGTTGGTATGAAATGTCCTATTTCTAGGTGCAGAGGTGGTTTGTTTCCTATCAGGGCACCTTCTCCATAGCCATTTGTTTTGCTCCTCTCTGCTAGCTGAAAAAGGCCAAGGTGACCTGGGATTTACAAGATAGTGGAGCCACAGGACTACAGCGCCCTGGGATCTAAATCACTGCTCAGAGAACAGGTGCTAAATCTACATTGCGCTGAGTTAAGGAATGCCCTTCTATTGTGTTAGGCCCTTGAGATTTGAGGGCTTATTGGTGACCATGGCAAAGCCTGTTTCTATTCTGAATAAGAGAAAAGTTGATCTGAAGGGCAGTGTACTGGCATAACAACAGTCACAAACCCCAAACCCTAACCAGGTGCCACTAGGCTATTAAGCACTGGGTAAGAGAAATAAATGTCTGAGCCTAGAAAATTAAATATTTTAATGTAATGCATAAACAAAAATATTTTGTATAAGAACTTCTGCTATAATTAGAAAGACAGACGAAACCTACAGAGATTGAAACTCTCAGGGAATACGTGAAAACAGACGATTAATAGTGCACGGGAACCACTATCGGCTGCATTTGGCAGATTTTACAAAACAAGCTGAGATTAAGAAATTATTGATTTGCATAAATAAAGAGAATGAAGTCTAGAAATTCAGATCTTTGCATGATTGAAAACCTTCCTCCTCTACTCACACACACTAAGGCTTGAGTTTAAGAAAGATATCGAGAAATCAAGGCCCTGAAAACCTCCCAATTTAAAATAACCTAAAGTTCAATGTCTCAGTAGAAAAAAAAATTAGGGAAAACTTCAGATTGAGACTGGGGTTTTCCCATCTACTGTTGCAGATCTCAAGGGAAGAACTCCGCTGATGTTGAAACAAGTGGGGCTCCCAGAGGCAAGAGAAACACAATCACATTCTAGAATTTATCTGAAAAATAAGGCTGTGGTTACTGGCCTTGAAACCGAACAGAAGCAAACAGATAAGAGGCTCCATAATTTTTTTTTTTTTTAAAGAAACTGCTTTGAGAAACCAAACAAACAAAACAAATGTGGACAAAAAAGGCGTTGATGTTTGAGTCGTAAAGAAACCCTGGGGTCCCCAAGTTGTTCCCAACCAGGGTGCAGGCGTGGAAGGCTGTAGAACTGGTGAAGAGGGGGGCTTGACACAGTCCAGGGCAGGTCATTGTGGGGAACAAAGAGACGGGCAGAGTCTCCAGGGGCCCTGTGAACACGGGTAGGGGAGTCACTCCCAGAGAGTAATGCAGAGTCTAATCAGAGCACTTCTTCACCTCCTGGGCACAGAAATTTCATGTTTACAGAATCTCAGGATTTCAGAATACATCTAATAGTCAGCGTCCCCTCGGCTTCTCACGCTTCTCTCTTCTAAGTCGGAGTTTCCAGTATAATTATTCTGTCCTGACCTGTTGTATAGCAAATGCATATGTGGGGACATAGATCTGCCTTTTCTTTTACAGGTTGCCAGGCAAAGAGAAGACACATCCTGGTTGGGGGAGAGGCCCACATGCCACGTGGATTTGTGCTACATGCAGGAAACGGCTGTTTCATGAAGCCTCTCTTGAAGAGTGGAGAAGAAAGTAGTTTCCAGAGGCCAAATCAAAAGCTGCTGGAGCTCACAACATCCGGGCACCTTCTCCGAGTTTCCAAGCCTCCTTAGCATTTGGTTTCTCCATCTGGCTTGTCCTGGTGACTGGACCGCACAGGGAAGTGACGCCTTCCCCACCCAGTTCTCTTCCTCTCCTTCGCTGGACGCTACAAGGCCAGACATCTTGGGTTCCAAATCATAGCTGAGAGGAGAATTGCTGGACCTGCATGAGATTATGACTTAAAACGGGAATTTGCTCCCTCTAAACTCCTAAGATTTTACCACTGAGTATCACTACGGCAACCTCTATCATGAATTCCGAATGTGGTCCGATCTGGGGGTGGGTCAGTTTCCACTGACCTAAGCCAGTCGTCACATTCCATTCCTATGGCCTCCCACTTGTTCAAGGTTGTCTTGTGATCTTGCTTGGAATGCTGAGTAGCGCTTCCATCTCTCTTGTGCTTGACAAATTGTGGATCCCTGAGCCCTAAAACTGCTGTAATTTGTCACCTTGAAGGAGGCCAGAGTTGCAGAGAGAAGAAATGGAACTGGATTCTTGGTGACATCCCCGAACCACCGAAACAAACCAACCCTGGCCGCTATCCTGTCTCTGTGCCAATAAAATATTTCATTGTTTAAGCCAGCTAATCTTCTACTGCTTGCAACTTATTAATAATAAACATAAATTATAATAATCTTTGTTTTAATGATGAGGAAATTAAGGAACAGAGAACTGAACTGAACTGTTCAGCATCACATAGCTGACAAGTGAGAAAGTCCAAGCCTCAAGTCTCCAACTCCAAATCCCCCTCTTTTAATCACTGTGTGTTATAATACACTATTATCTCCTGCCCTGCCATTCTCACAATCTGCTATTGAATGTTAGAGGGGGAGGAAAAAACACAACAACCAAACAGAAAAAAGATCCCTGTGTCCCAAGATAATATTCTTTCTGGAACTCTCACATCTATTTTCAGTAAGCCAAATTAGAAAATTGATTCCCCTTTTAAAGCCCTGATCATCATGGAGGGGTGTCTATTATCCTGGAGGAAGTGCAGCGGTGATGACAAGGCCCAGTGATTATCGGATTTGAGCTTGCCGCCCTTGCTCCAGAGGAACTGGAGAAAGGGCCCACGGCATGAATCAGTGAACACAGTAGCTAAAAACAGCCGACAGCTGTGTCTGATGAGCATCTGGGCGACATTTCTGCCGGGGTGGGGTGGGGGGGGAGGTACGTGGCTCCATTAGTTACTGCGTTTTATAAAAATTAACAGTCTGAAACTTCAGGTCAGCACATTCAACAGAAACAAACCCTTTATTTGTGGAGTGTGGACCAGATGTGAATGTAGTTGAAACATTATGTGCTTCTGTGAAGGTCCCGGGGAAGGGCAAACGTATGTGCTTTCTAGAGGCGCCTGGTCTAAGACAGGAGGCCTGACGTTGGGAGTCACATGGGAGAAACAGCTCCCAGGGGAAGAAAAGTTAGAATGAATGAGGCGGTGCCCCATCCAAACACTGGGTTTTAGCTGTTTGAGATTCATAGGATTCGTGTACTAAAGATATACAAAGTATAACAAATGTATCTGTTCCGGAAGGACACAGATTTTAATTTTTTCTATAAGGAAAAAAAATCTATCCTCCATAATAAAAAGAAATACTTTCTAACCCTTGACCCTACACTCTTGAACACACTCCCTTTTTAATTCTTGGTATTCACTGTCCCTTAAAAATTCTCAATAATGATAAAGAAAAGGATGGATGGAAGTGGTTTTCAGATGCTGGGAATTTCTAATTGGCAGAATACCAGGTCACCACATGTCAGAGTGGGAGAGACCTCAAGTTCACCTGATGTGATGAGGTTGCTTGGGGACATTCACTGCTTCTGCTCCCTGTGAGACAGGGCTGAGTCGTTTCCAAAAGACCCGTGCCAGCAACAGGAGCCCCGGGGACCTTGCTCTCCTTTCAAATCTCACACCCCACTAACCAACACTCTTGCTGCTCTCTCATTCAGTCTGGAATAATTTTCTGTTTCTTGGCATTAACTAATCAGCTGCCTGGACTCCTTTAAAGGACTCCTGTGGCTCAGTGACACGCGCCTCTCAGAGCTGCCAGCGGGGCAGGCGGAGCAGGGCCGTGTGCTGTTAACCTGCAGTGGCTGAGTGTTACTCTGAACGCATCTTCTCTGTTCCTCAGAATCCCCAGGAGCATCAGGAGGAGTCTATCCACTGTCTGAATAGGTCTCTGTGAACTCAGGAGACAAGACCAGAAAGCAGAGAAGAAGGGGAGACAGAGGGAGCCCCGGGCACAAGAGCGCATAGCCTTTTCCTTCCCTAGGTTGCCATCATTACTAGGGGAAGAGGTTAATTCACCCAGGCAAGGCTGGCTGTTATCCTTTCTACGGAGAATATCACCACGTGGGGGTCTTTCTCTGTAGACCTCTGCGGTGATTCCTGGGGATGGCAGAGAGCCTGGGTGCTAACCCCCCAGGCCAGCTATTCCTGCCGTCCTGTCTTCAGAGTAGGCTAAGGGCCAGCAGAATCCTGCCCTGGGCCAAATCCAACCTGACACCTGTTTTTCTACTAACAATGGCTGTTACATTTTTAAAGTTAAAAAAAAAATTCAGAAGAATAATATTTCGTGACATATGAGAATTCTATGAAATTAAAATTTCAGTGTCCTTGTACTGGAAGCCAGACATACTGTTCACTTATGTGCAGGTGTCTCCCTGCTGGTGACAGAGACCCTGGGCCCCATAGAGCCTAAAAACGTATTAAAATATTTACTCTTTGGCCATTTGCAAAAGATAGGTGCTGACCCACTGGCACCAACCCTGATCTCCTAGTACGAAGTTAAATTGTGAGATAATCACACGTGCTGTGTTTGAAGATCCAAGGAAAGTCGAGTCTGAGTTTATTTACAAAGTATAGGAGAGTGTTAGGGCTCAGAAAACAGTACCTCAAAATGAAGGCCCCAGAAGCAAAAGGTTTTCTCTGACCTTTTCCTGCCCTCCTGTCTCTCTGTCTTAACTCTACCCCAAGGGTATCTATCCACAGAAACTAGAATCTCTGTTCTCCAAAGTGGGTCATAGAAAGCAGAGTCCTGTGTCTCCCAAAGCCAGTCATAAACTTAAAACACTACCCTAAGTTTTCCTGTCATTCTCTGTAAATTAAGGACCTTATCTGACCCCCTTGTTTGGCTGTAGGTCATAGCTCCTTATTCTAGACGAGGTGCTGCCCCAGCTCAGGAGGCAGTAATGTGTTCCAGACAGCCCCGCTGGGTCTCCACACCCCCTCTATCAGCATCCCATAAGACTCTTTTTGCTCAATTATATTTTTACACGGCTGCCCATACGTGTTTGAATCTAATTATAAAAATGGACACTTTCCCCAGTATCTGTGGGCCTTCATTCCAAAGGCTCCTGTATATACATGTTAAATAAACTTGTATGACTGTCCTCCACTTCACCCTTCTTGACCTGGCTGATACTCCAGTGGGCCTCAGAGGACCAAGTCCCCACTGCAGTGGTGCTGCTGTGAACAGGGTCCGCCAAGCGCCTCTGCTCCTGGGGAAGCCACCGTTGAGAACCTGACCACCTTGAGAAAGGGTGAGACTTCCTCACCACCCAGACTCACGGTTTCTCTCCCCGAGCAGTTGGGTAGAATGGATGGTAAAATTCACCAATTCCTCTGCAAACTTTTTGATTAAAGGGAGAAAATATTTGAGGCTAGTCTTGGGGTAGCAACCCCTGCATCCTTCCTGTCACTCGGTGGGGTGGATGTTCATACTGTTTGATGCTTCCTCCAATAATCTCATCCTTTGTGTTGCTGGCATAGAGAGGGGCAGGGGCTGAAGTTCCCTCTCCTCTTGCTTTGTGTCCTTGAGAACTTGATGTGGGGCCCACGGGGAGCATGCTCTTGGTCTCTGCCACCTGGCAGGGTGGGGGGCATGATTTTTGAGGCAACTTCAGGTGGCCAGTCTGAAATTGGGAGCCTGACATGGTTTCGTCCTAAATGTGTCAGACTCTGGGGAGGGTCATCCTAAGTCCCACCCACGAGGGCTTTTTTTTTCTTGTCCCCTCTTGCCTGGTTGGTCTAGTTGCAGGAGAGCCCACCTGGTGTCATGGATTAATAGGCTGTGACTGGCGGCCCCCCCAAATTTGTGGGAGGCAAACACCATCCTCAACAGTCTGTGACAACCAAAGTCTTTTGCTATCTTAGCCCTTCGACAGGAGTGAGTGGGGATCTTTGAGATTGCTTCTTCTCTGAAGAGGCTATTGGGCTGAGTCACTATCTAAGTAAGTACCCTGTTGGGAATTTTAATTGTCAGTGGCCAGAGGATGGATCCTTTAAATTACACCACTGAATTGAATACAAGATTTTAGAACCCTTATTCTAAATTATTGTCTTATTTGTACTGATGAGAAGATCAAATAAAAAAAATAACATAATAATGTCACAGCTACCCTTAAAAATGCTCTTTACCAAGTTAAACAGCAAAAACATGACCTTTAAAAAAAAAGTTAAAATCTCGCATTGCTCACGCAGCTTGCTTTAGATCCCCAACATTCATAATAAGGCCGCCCCACCTGGCAGGCGCAGTTAACTGCCTGGTCAGGGGCCCACTTCTTTTTGGTTTGATTATGTATGTGCCTTTTTACCTTTGGGGGTACTTATTTGTCATGGATTCTTTTCCCTCCCCCGGACAACTTTTGACTCCCTGTCTCTTTCTGTGGGGACACACAAGGTTTTGGGGGCGCTGTGTGTGGCTGGGTAGCTGAGAAACTGAGACCCTAGGAAATGTGGCTAGATGTAAACGTGGGCTGCAGCCCACTGTGGCCAGGAGAACTTCCCTTTCATTGAGTTGTCTTGAGGGTGCTAGGGACCTTGCCAGGGCTGCTTTTCACCTTTTGGAGACACCTCACACATTCTTGATTAAGTCATAGCTTTGGTTAAGGCTTATTAATTTCACTTGGGAGAATAACTTTGGTTAAAATAAAAAAGTTCAACCATTTGATCCTGCAATTCCATTACTAGGTATCTACCAGATGAACCAAAATCATTTTAAAACAAAGACTTTTATACCAGAATGTTTATCCCAGCCCAATTCAGAATTGCCAAGTCATGGAAGCAGCTCAAATGCCCATCAACCGTGAACGGATTAGCAAATTGTGGTATATGTACACCATGGAATACTCTGCAACCATAAAAAGATGGAGACTTTACATCTTTTATGTTTACCTGGATGGAGTTGGAACATTTTCTTCTTAGTAAAGTATCTCGACAATGGAAAAAAAGGTAATCAATGTTCTCAATACTATTATGAAACTAATATATAATCACTTACACCTTCATATGAATGATAAAACACAAATATGGTCCAGCAAGAGGGAAGGGGGGAGGGAAAGAAGAAAGGGGGAGGGAAAGAAGAAGGGGGGAGGGTGAGTGGAGGGAGGGTACGTGGTGGAATCTCACCTAATGTGCTCAATGCAACGGTACATTTCAAAACAACTAAGAGTAAATTATAAATGTTTTACCACAAAAAATAAGTGAGGTGATGGTTATGTTAACCTGTTTGAAGCATTCTATATTATATATCAAATCACATTGTACCCCATAAATGTATATAGTTATGATTGAATAAAAACTAAAAGAAAAGTTCAAAAGCCATTAGTGTCAGCCATTTGTCCTGGCTAGAATATAATACTAAGAAATTTAAAGTGATTTTTTTTTTTGAAAGAGAGTTCTATAGTCAAAAAATTAATTAAAATGGGTATTTAGGCTGTGTGTGTGTGTAGTTTAGATCTTCTGTTCTCTGTATAAATTTCTCAGTCCCCTGAATTTGTTTCTTCTCAGCCCACCGGCTTCCTTTTCCTAACCTGCCAACTCTACACAGTCCCAGGCTGAGTCTGTTTCCTTCTGCTTCTCACCCCCTTCCTCTTGCCCCCTTTGATGTCACAGGAGGGGCCTAAACAATTTCTAGTGGTCTTTAAAGAAAACAGAAGTGGCACCATAGACTCTGAAATCTGATTTTTCCTCATGGGACTCCATGAGTTGTAAGTGGGTAGATCACTTCCAGCTAAAGCTCTGCTGTCTTGGCATTAAACTCCCTGATCCTTGGTCTTTCAGACACACCCAAGTTCACGTCCCTTCTACGCCTTGTGTCCACACGTATGTATATGCCTGTGTGCTTATCTGTTCTCTACACATGAGTACTCTACAAAAATGAGTATTCCCCACCAACTAGCCCAAATCATTTCCAGGTTCACTGGACTTTAGTAACCTTTGGTAACCAAAGATAGTTGCAAAACTATTGGTAAACTAGAATAAAAACATCTTCAAAATTTCATCGAGACATTTTTCCTAAGTCTAGCGGTTAAACAGGTTTATGTTCTTTCTAATAAATGTGTTTAATTAGAAATGCGTTCAGGTCATAAAACTGTTTTTCTGTGATATGTGTCTTTGATACTTGCTTAATTTGTTCAGAAGCTTCTGTATTGGATGTCAGCCTTTAGGCCATGTTGAATTTTTAGAGTCTGGCTCCAGAAATTGTCCTTTGCCCTGGGACCCTCTTCTGATATATAATTAATATTGCTTACCTACCAGTTATTATTAATGAAATAAGGGTTAAGAAGAATTGATATTGTAATTAATATATGCAATTAAAGCTGTTAGTATAAGAAAGGGAATTCTGCATATGAAAAGTAGGGTGTGTTTTGGGTTTTAAAAAGTATTAAAGGCTTAAAATATGCTTTTCTTAATGAAAATGTAATATTTTCAAGGTTAGAGGATTTAAGCATTGTTTTAAAGAAAAATAATGATGGATATGACTAAGAAAATATGATGGATATTTCTCAGAAAACTGAGAAAAAATAGAAAAATAGTAAGAGAATGGTCAAACTGATTGAAACTGGATGGATTTGTTTATAAGATTTTATTAAAACTTGCCTTAACATTAATATACTAATAATTTACTTATTTTAATGAAAATAGAATTTTGTTTTCTCTTTTAAACTTTTTTTTTGTAGTATTAATAAGAGATAATATACCTTTTTTTTTTCAGTTTTTTTTTTTTTTTTGACAGGGGCTGGATTTGAACCCACCACCTCCGGCATATGGGGCCAGTGCCCTACCCCTTTGAGCCACAATACCTTTTTTTAACTTTTTGGATAAACTACAGAAAAAATAAAGGAGTGAAAAAGAGACAGATTTAATTTGCCCCCGGGTGCCTGTGTTAGGTCTTAATGATTGTTTGGGAAACTGAATCTCCTCTCCATCACAGAGTAAAACTTTTTGCCTTTTGAAATCTTTTAATTATCATTAAAAGATCAGCTATTTTACAGTGATCTGCCAAGCTATTTTGAACAAGTGTTTTAAACCTTCAGTATCTGATGCACTTTCCAACATCATAATTTAAAAGTCTAAAGTCAGTCTTTTTGGCCCCTTACTAACTTTTTGTATATTAGGGCCCCTGGAAGACCAAGAGAGACATAATTATGCTTTTTTAGATGTTAAAAATCATACAGGAACCATTGTTAAATATAAAAGGGTATTTAAATATCTTTGAATAATATTGACATAAAAGGGCTATTAACCTATGTTCTAATATGTGTGAGATTCCTAAAATTCTGTTGATATACATTAGCAGTAATAATTATCCTTATAGGCTAAACTTCTATTAATAACCAAATTTCCTTGTCAATTGTGTCTTTAATTAAGGCAATTCTAAGCCCCTTGGCACCCACAGACAATTATTGTTTCACTTTGATTCTTCTCAAAAGGCAGTTTATAATCAGTTAAAGTCCAGAATTGCTGCTTCTTTAGGGAAATTTATGGAAAGGACTCTTCTAAGTACTCCAGAATACAGGTTTCTGATGACTCTGGAGATCACACCAATGCACAAAGTGAGAACTTGCAGCCCTCTAAGTAAGAAGATGGGGCCTGGGGTGGCACCTGTGGCTCAAAGGAGTAGGGTGCCAGCCCCATATGCCAAAGGTGGGGAGTTTAAACTCAGCCCCCGCCAAAAACTGCAAAAAAAAAAAAAAAAAAAAGAAGCCGGGGTCTTCATGAGGATTGCTGACCCGACAATGTACAGACCGAGTGTTAATTACATGAGATGAACTGAACTCATTCTTCATGAATTTTTTACTCAAAATATTACTGATTCTTTTTATGTTTTGTTTTCCAGAGGGGGAAAATATTTTTTTTTTCTTTTGAGCTGTTTAGCTTGCAATATACTTGGGTAAAGGTATATTTTGTAAATAAAAATTTGAATATCTTTCTTGCCTTCTGGTACTTCCAGGATTTGGAAACCATTTGTGAGTATTCTTTATTTTGGGTAACATGGTTATTTGCATAATTTCAATAAGAACCTGTTTTCTTTTGTAACGGGATAAAATTGGAGACGTTGGGCTGTTTTACCAAAGCTTTAGACTGGAATGGCCTATTTTCAGATATGATCGGAATACATTGGCAAATTGAGGTCACACACGCATAAGCCCCTTGGACAGACCCGCCTGGTGCCTGGTCTGTAAGGTTTTCTTTACAAATTTCCTGACCTGTGGTAAGTAAAGCGTGTCACTTTGTGACAGTCCCAGGAGCATCAAGTTATTTCGGAACCTTGAGAAAAGAATTCATCCAATTCATGCAGGTATCTGCTTAGCACAGATAAATCCTTGGCTTGGCTAACTACAGGAGGATTTTAAAAGTCTGAGATTCCTTATAAAAAAAAGTTCTAACAAAGCCAACTTCAGAGAGCCCGTCTGGCCACTTTTATTCTTGCATTTTATATAAATCATCTGGCCAAATATAATAAGACTACAATTCACTTTGCAAATAAATTGCTCCTACTATGATTTGTCTTTGGTAAAGATGTAAAAGTGGAGGGAGAAAAATTATGTTTCAGAAGAAAACTGTGGTGTGTCTGTTATTAGATTCCAGTCTTGTACATTGTCTGAATTTTAGGTGCCTGTAATTTGGACTGAATTTTGAATTCTTCTCTGGGTGCCTGTCTCCACACTGATGTTTCCATTTTTTTCCCCCTTTATTTCTGACTTGAAATCACTGAAATGAAACCTGCTTTCTTCCTGAAGCCCTGCAGGCTAAAGTTGGACAACGTGATAGAAACTTTGGGAGAAATCACTACAGCAACTTACATGAGTAGCCTTCCCGCCTGGTGACGCTACAACACTCCGGACGTTCGCCAGATGCAAACCACAAACCAGGAAAATCCGTCTGATTGCCCCTGTCTACATTCATTTCATGAAGAAGCTGCGTGCTCAGCAAGATTTAAAAATCTTCTCCACTGGCTGCTCTCTGGACTCGAACCATAACCTTTTTGATTTGTTTGTTTCCATAGAAATGTCTCTTAATAAACATCTTATTTCTCAAATCACATAGAGGCCTGACTGAAGCCCATTTCAAACACCATTACCTGAACCAAAACTCTCCTGGGAGCTGTCGAAGTGGACTGGCCTGCTTTGAGGACTAAAGGGCTAACTGGTTCATGAGCTTGTAAAACAATCCACCCACCCAATATCTGGACTACAAAACTCCGTGGGAAAGTTTCATATGGGGGAATGTTGGGGTTCAGAAAACTGGACTCCAAAAGGAAGGCCTCAGAAGCGAAAGATTTTCTCTGAGCTCCTCCTGTCTCTCAGACCCATTCTCCCCCAAGGCCAGTCATAAACTCTAGTTTCACTTTGGGGTGGTAGGAACTAGAACTGCTTTTCTCCAAAGCCAGCCGTAAAACCTAAAAATATCACTCTCACTTCCCTCCCACCCTTCTGTATAAAAACTAGCCATAAAGAAATCGTCTCACTCACCTTGTTTGACTGTAGGTCAGGAGGCCCCCATTCCAGAAAAGGTCCTGCCTCATGTCCAGTAGGAATGAAGGCCGTACAGAGAGGCCAGGAAGACTCTCCATCATCACCTGGCTGATTTCCTCTCTCGGACTCACGCTAATACATGCGATCACACTGTTTTTGTTCAGTCATATTTCTATATAGCTGTCCATACTTCATTGAATCTAAAAATAATAAAAATGAATAAATTCCCCTGTATCTTTGGGTCTTCATTCCAAAGGCTTCCGTGTATACACGTTAAATAAATTTGTGTGCCTTTTGTCTTATTAACCTTGTCAGGGATTTATCAGCAAAATTCTAGAAGGCCAAATCTCCTTAGAGGTCTTTTTTTTTTTTTTTTAAAGAAAATAATTCAAATCTTTTGGTACCAAAAGATAACAAGTTGATAGACTATCCTTGGTTATTAGTCATTTATTGTCTACCCAGCTTTATTAAGTACCTGTGTGCTTAATAAATAAAGTTTCTCATGTTTTTTTTCGGTTGAGTTAGGTGCTAATACTTCTAATTTACAGACGATTAAACCAAGGTTTGGGGGTTTGCCAGTAAGTGACTGGAGTGGCATCCCAATTCAGAACCTCTGATTCCAAACCCAATACCACTTTCTACTTTTTGACAACTAAAAATTTACTTATTTTCTCTTTCAATTTCACTTTTTATCCTGATTAAGAATGGAAAAAACCAGAGTGACAAGGCCTAAAGAAACTCTAGGGAAGTGAATTCTTGAGAACCAGCTGTTAACTGTTGACTGGAAAAGCCAAAATGTCTCTTAGTGGCTCCAATTTGGACAAACCGATAATTCCCTTGTAGACTTGGACATCTATACACTTATTTTTAAATTCCGCTTTACGAAACCAAGAGAGAGAAGCAGTGTCCTGCACTGGAATGTGGACTCAGTCTCAATTTGGCTGCAGAGAACCTGGTGGGACCCAGCTCAGCTGCTCTGCTAATGAGCTGTGTGGCTTTCAGTGTCAGGGAAAGTCACTTCAGATTTCTGAATCTCTAAGCCCTATTTTTTGGTGGGGGGAGGAGGTAAGAAGTCTATAAAAAGGAAACTGTTAGTTATATTCTAAACTCTTTCCAAGTTTAATACTCTGAGATTACATACATTCTTTTTTTTTTGGTATTTTTGAATCAGTGCTCATTTTTATAAAGATGACTATTTTATCTGATCATTGTAGTAAAGAAATAATAGTATTTTCTAGACTAATGTTAACTATGAAATGTATTTTTTTTATAAAGGCTACTTTGCAATGAAAGAAAGATGCTTTTCCTAGACCAGATCTAGTTATTTCTCTGACTTTGGTGGAAGGGCAGAAGAACCCTGTTGTATCAGTTCCTAGTTCCTCCTGGAATGGTCTTTGAACTACAGTCAGTAATGAGCTTGCCCCCCTCCGACCCACAGTGCTAGAGTCTAAGTGGCTGCTGTGGGCTCAAACACATTCTGCCTCCTGACATTGTTTTATACGGCACCCTCTTATTCTGTTGTTTAGTCAATTAGATGCCTGCCAGCTTCCTGCTTTCCCAATTAGACCCTGAGCCTGTTGGGCAGGGAGGTGACACACGTCTTGCGCCCTGAATCCTCAGAGCTCTGATCATAGCGATTAGTATGTGCAGAGCGGGTGCTCCAGAGCCAGAGGGTCTCAGCTAAACTAACTGATGTTTGTTAATATCTGTCTAGCAAGTTGAATGCATAGGTACTAACCAATTCCAGCAAAAAACATAGGAACAAAAATACTTAAACTGCTTCATCAACACTAAAACATTGTTGATATGTACATATTCAACACGTTTTGCTCTTAAAATGTGGTTGCTGGGGCACTCGGTGGGAAGAATGAAGGATGAACAAACCATCCTGTTCTCTTCTTGGGCTAACAAAGCTTTGCAAAAACTACCATTCTCTATTTTCTCTTGAGTAATACAACCAGAAGCCCAGTGTGAAAGGAAAGATGCACTAAATTGTTACTTTATTTTTGACTCCCACTGAAATTTGGGTTATGGATTCATTCCTGTCACATTTTAGCCCTAGGATTTGGGCAGCATCTTGACACACGGAAACCTGGAGGGCGGTTTGTGTAAGCAAAGAATAATTTGGCTCAGAAATCGCTGACTTTTAAATTATTAACATGAAAGCGCACCAGGAGAGGTAGGGTTTCCTTAGCAAATTGCTGGAATCACAGCCCTTTCTCCTGAAGTTGTCACCATCCAATGAGAAAGATTGTTTGATGTTGCTGAGGTTGAAAAATATAGTTCATTTTTTTCCTAAAGAAAAGCCTTTGTTTCTCAGTTTGATATTTTTCATGAATAATTGGAAGCTGGGGAAATTGAAAAGCATTTTTGTCTCTAGCAGAATTGAAGTGGTAAACATTCTTGGAAATCAAACCCCACGAAGCAGCACGTACTTCTTTTTTTTCAACTGTTTAAACATAACTTGGATAGTGAGAGGCAAAAAGCAAAACAGGGAAAGAAAACCCACACTAGCAATGGGGTATCTGCTCTGTACTCTGCAAAGGTACCAGGAAAGTCTTTATGCAGGTTTCTATGGCTCATTTACAATGCAATCGCTCTTATCCCTGAGAGTGTTTCTTGCCTAGTCTAAAAACAATCTCTGCAACTCACCTAAGTAGCTATTCAGTTTTATTAAATCACAGAGTTGTAGTCATTGTGTCTGACCCTAGTGGTGCACAGTTCACCACATGGACTGACTCAAGCTTTCTTTCCACTCTCTGTGGGTCAACTTGATAAGTGATACGTGTAGCAATGATAAGTAATGATACGAGATAATAATAGTAACAGCTGGCAGATGAAGAAGGGCACTTTGCCAAGCACGCCAAGTACTACGTGGCTTGTGGCTGAGTTGATATTCACAAAACCCTTTCAAAATACTTATCAGTAGTTCCCATTCTAATACACAAAGGAGAAATTCAAAATTAACCACTTTCTTCCAGGGCAGATGCTAATCATGAGTGAAGCTAGAATTCAAACTCAGGTCACTTTGCCTCCAAAGAAATTGTCACCTCTTACTGTTAGGATGCTTTAAAAGCCAGATGAGGCATTTGGACACTCTGAGAAGGAACACAAACACTGTTTCTAAATACTGAATGAGTGAAGAAGCCAACATTCTAAGAGATTGTTCACGGAGAGCAGGGGCTGCGGAGGACGGCTCAGTGGAGGGGCTGCAGGGGTGGGAGGGGGCTTATAAGTCCCTGGTGCAGCAGCAAAGATTTTAACATTTTGCAGTGTGAGGGGAGGAGGGGAGAGCACAGATGAAGAGCTTCACACTGATTTCATCCTTTCTCCAACTGATAGGAGACAAAGGTCTTCTCAAGTGTATCTGCCCTTTTAACCAACTCCCAACATCAAAGTGAACGATCTCCCTTAACAAAATGCACATTTGGTAGCTTCTTCTATATGCACTGACCTACAGACAGCAGGTGAAGCTAGCGAAGGATGACATTTAATGATTTGGGGTCATTATAGCCATTCCCGCATTGGAGGCATGATGGCTGAATCGGAGGAAAGCAGGGGGATAAATTCTGAAGGGGACAAAGAACTCAGTGGGCATGGCTGACTTTGGGGTTTGCTGGACAGGCTGTGGACTCCACACTTAGGGGAAAGTCAGGACACCATGCCCGGGGCTGACTAGGGTTTTCTGGACAGGCTGTGGACTCTACACTTAGGGGAAAGTCAGGACACCATGCCCGGGGCTGACTGGGGTTTGCTGGACAGGCTGTGGACACCATGTTTAAGGGATACAGGAGAACTGAGACCATGTGGTGGCAGAGGCCAGAGCTTTAGGCAGGAGCAGACGGCCAGTATGTCACTTGCAGACCAGGCTCAAGACAATGCTTTGGGTTTACAGCTTCAGAATTTCACAGGAGACATCACACGTACATATGACACTGAACAGACTCATTTCAGGACTCACTCCAGAAGCAAGATAAGAAGTAGGAAAGATCTGTAGCCTCAAAGAAATAGCTACCAAGACCCCTCCTGGTTACTTGGGGGACAGTTTCAGGTTCAATCCTCCAGTCACATAAGACAAAAACATGAGAGAGGAAGGGACACACATGTTCTGGGTACTCCAGAGACGCCAGGTGACAAGGGGCAAGGTCGCCAGCCTGAGCTCCCAGGGAAGGAAGCAGGAGGCAGTGCCAGGCCAGTGTGCCGTCCAGAGAAAATGACGGGTGTCCGACAGTTGAGGCTGGCTGTGGTGTGGGATAGCTTGACATCTCAGAAAGATGATGCACTCCTAGAAGTGAGAGTTCGTACTTTAGTTATTTGTTTTTTAGAATCCCTAAGAGCCTGACCTGAAGGCTTGCACAGAGTAATGCTCAAACAATGACCGTAAATTGGTTAGTAGGATAAAAGAGACAAAAATGATAACTAGAAATCATGTGTCAAGGGAGAGAAACGGAATGGTCTTTCTCCCCTGAGAGTCCCCCTATAGCCTGATGCTCACTATTCAAAATGCAAACCGCGTGAGGTTGGTGGAGGAACAATGTGGGGGTGGGGGAGAGACTTTCCATCTGTCTGTGAGATGCCAAAGGGAGCGAGGCTGCTGCAGCCACGGCACCATCCATCAGGCAAATGGGTACAGCTGCGGGGCACTATTACTGCTCAGCCCTCACCAGCAGTCCAGGAAACCTATGCACCCTGGCCGAGGGCAAGGTACCTAATTTTGAGTACACAGAAAGCCACATGCGCGGCTGCTTACTGTAATTTATAGAGGCGGAGGAAGGGAAATGAAGGGAATCGTCACAGAATACAAAGGGCTACGCAATATGCCCAAAGTCTAAGTCAACCAGAAATGGGCCCTTGGAGAAAAGGGGTTGGTGTAAAAGACTAATTTAACAAACATGAAGCTTGCTGGTGTGTTAGGGCAAAATTCTTCCAAAGATGAGAACTCGAGCCCTGGGTGAGTCTGCCCTCTCCCCTCTGCCAAAGCCGCCTGGTCTCTCAGACCCGCAGTATCAGCACCAGCTAAGAACTAGCAGGGAATGTAAAGTCTTGGCCTCCTCCCCAAACCTACTGAATCAGGAACTCAGAGAGCGGGGCTCAAAAATCTGCATTTAAAGAAGCCCTCTGGGTGAGTATGATGCACTCTGAGCACTGAGGCCCTCTAGTCCCAGACGTGGCTGAAGAGACTCCCTTTCTCCCCTCTCAGTCAGCCCCATCAGGGTCCCTCAACTCAACGGAAACCTAGAGAGTGGACCAGAGTTAGGATCATTTTCTTGTTTCTTAGAATACAGTCTTTTGTGACTCTGGGGGACAAAATCCTGGGGATGGTCCAGATTACTGTTACTTCATAATTAGTTCAAACAACTGTCAAAATATAATTTCCAAAATGCCAGAAACATGGGCTCAGGGGTATACAAATATAGAATAAGTATAGGTCAACAATTCTATTCAAACCCTTTAACTGATGAGCAAACCAGTAAGATGGGAAAGCAGAGACATTAGATATTATAAGCATTAAAAATGAAAGAGGGATGGTTTTGGAATGTTAGAAACAAAATCTTACTCCTCCATGGGACCATAAAACCTTATCTTTGGGCTCGGCGCCTGTGGCTCAATTGGCTAAGGTGTCAGCTGCATATACCTAAGGTGGCGGGTTCGAATCCACAGCCCGGGCCCGCCAAATAACAATAATGGCTGCAACTAAAAAATGGCCGGGCGTTGTGGTGGGTGCCTGTGGTCCCAGCTACTTGGGAGGCGGAGGCAGGAGACTCGCTTGAGCCCAGGAGTTGGAGGTTGCTATGAGCTGTGATGCCATGGCACTCTACCCAGGGGGA